>VZRX01015997.1:80055-142450 GCA_013398075.1 Notiomystis cincta | reverse complement strand
CCCCAGCGCCCCTCGCCATCGGCGCTCGGCCCGGCCCCGCGCCCGGCTCACCCGCGCCGCGACAGCGGCAACAGCAAGGGGGAAGGAACCGCTCGCCGCGCAGCTGCCCCCTCGGGCCCCCTCCCCGCCGCCGCGGGCAGCCCCCACCGACCATGTCGCGGCCGCTTCCGCTGAACCCCCCGTTCCTGCCGCCCACCTACGGCGTGCTGAAGTCCCTGCTGGAAAACCCGCTCAAGCTGCCGCTCGCTCACGAAGACGGTGAGGCTTCCCCGGGACTCTATGCAGCGCGCCCCGCTCCCGCCGTCGCTCGGGGTCCGCGGCATCTCTTTCCCTTCTTCCCTTCCCTTCGCTCCCCCGCCGCCCAGGGTGCTCCCCCGGCGGTGGAGCCCGGGACGGCTCGCTCGGGGCGCTCTGCGCGGAGCGCCGGCCGCCCCGGCCCGAGCTAACGGGACGCGCTCGGCGCTCCCACTGCCGGTCCCGCGAGGGGGACGCCGAGGGCGCTCGGTGCCTCGGGGGAAGGGGGCCCGGATCCCCATCCCCGGCCCGACGACAAAGCCCTCCCGGCCCCGCTTCTCGCGGCTCAACGGGAGAAAGTTGCGGCTTCCCCGGGAAGCGGAGGCAGCCCGGGAATACCCGCACTGCCTATGGCGAACGGATCGAGCGCGCAGGAAAAGCAGAAACCGGGGGAAGGTCTGGCAGTTCCTGTCTCCTCGTCTTTCCGAGTTCTACTGCCAAGCGACTCGCAGAATTTCACCGGGACTGTTGTATGAGGTTAAAAATAAAATGCTGCGAAGGCTTGGTTGCTGACAGGAAGCTTTATGAGTTCAGATTCTTGCAGATCTTGCAGAGAAATCAGGCGTTTCCCTTATAAAACGTGCATTGAAATCACTGGAGGCTGTAGAAATGAGGAAGCCTCAGTTTAACTTTTTCTTTGCTTCTACCTTTGATTATTTTGTTGCCTCTTGTGCACATTAAAACCTTGTTCTGTTAGCCTTTGCCACTGTGTGTTAGTAACGTTTAGAAATGCAGAATTTGAGGACTACTTGCTTGAGCAAGGACTAGCAAGATCGGGACCTTAGACGAATGACAGGATCCCAGGGATTTTAGGCTGAGTGTTCCTTTTCAACAGGATACATCAATAGCTTCCAGTTTGATGGAATACTTAAATGTTCACGTTTAAGTCTGTTGAGTACTTATTGAAGCTGACATTCAAAGCTGTGCATGGAGTGGACTTTTTAATTAAAAACTAAAAATCTAAAAAATGTGGTTGGATCCCACAAAGGTGCTCAGTGTCATGACCCCTCAATTCTCTTCCAAGTAGAGTGAGTCAAAGGAGTTATTTTTTTGAAGGGAATATTCCTTTCTTACACCTGAGAGTACAGGAGAAAGAATGGAAATAGTAGTAGCTAATGTTTTAATTACTGAGCTCTGACATGTTCATTATGTGTTTTTGTTTAAGCATTCGGTAAAGAAAAAGACAAAGAGAAGAAGTTAGATGATGACAGCACCGGTACCACAGTCCCTCAGTCAGCTTTCTTGGGTCCAACATTATGGGACAAGACACTGCCATATGATGGAGACACTTTCCAGTTGGAATACATGGACCTGGAAGAATTCCTCTCAGAAAATGGCATTCCACCCAGCCCAAACCAGCACGAGCCTAGCCCACACCAGTCAGGTCTCCAGCAAGCTACCTCAGCATCACCTTCTGTCATGGACCTCAGCAGCAGGGCGTCTACTTCAGTCCATCCAGGCATGGTGTCGCAGAACTGCATGCAGAGCCCCGTCAGACCAGGTAAATCAGCCCTCAGAACTGCCCTGTGGAATTTGGCATGAGCCCCTCCTCCCCGCTGTAAATCACTGCTTCTCCCTGTGCAGCTGACAGGCAGCTTAGAGTCCAGAGGATTCCTGTCACTCACATTCCAGCAAATAAAAACAACAGCTCCAGCACGATTTCTGTTCAAATTGTCTAAGGAAAGCTCTGGGAATTCCAAGGAAACTTGGCTATCTTAGTTGTTATCTTAGCTGTTAGCAAATAAAAAGTCCATAGACAGAATGGCATAGATGCCACAGTGTTAAATGAGCAGGGAATAGGACTGTGAAAGAGAATATTCCTTAAGCCAATATTTTATGTCAGAACACAGGAGTGGGCAGTTATTCTGGAGTTAAAGGTTAATGCTTCTTACTTGAAATTTTGGCCATCATCTTACTCTCTACTGAGCAAAGTAAAATTTGCCACAGGAACTGAGCTTTGGAACGATGTTATAATCTTGCTTAAATTGGCATAAACCGAGTGTGACTCTGACCTGAGTTCAGAACTTACATCCGTAGTCACCTTAAAGCTTAAGAAAACACCGTGGAGTCCAAGGCCTGATTGTAATGCACAATTCCAGCCTATCTGATGTCAGTGGAAATCTTCTATTATTTTATTAGCACTTGTGATCACCCCTTTAGAGACACCAGTCTGAATCCAGAGTAACTGCTCTGGCTTGACATCAGCATAGCTGAGATCATGGGCAGTGGAAGTGTCAACATTGAAGTTTGGGAAACATGGAGCTTTGCCTTTTTCCTTAAAATATATAAAAAAATGCAGAGAGTGACTTATTTATGGTGCACTTCTGCTCACACGAGGTGTGCTAGAGCAGAGTGTGCTCTTGGCAGCAGGAAACCCCTCCTCTCCCTTCTGCTTGATCGTTTGCCATGCTCAGCGTGCAAAGTCATTGTCAGAATCATCTGATAAGGGAGGCAAAATAAATAAATAGAGAGGCAAAAGTTGTGGAGCTGGATGAAATAGAAATGTCTTACAGGTCTACAACGTTCCTGTCATGTTAAAAAGAAATAAAACATCCCCCAAAGCTCCCCAAACCTGTCAACAGACTCCTTGGCCCCCCATCAGAAGTGTGTGTTTAGTCATGGATTTCATTTACTTACTTTTACTTTGTGTGGATTTGACTTTGCTTTGTGTTTCAGTTTCAAGGCTTTTCATGGTTAACTAATAACTTATAAGACTGTCCAAAGTTAAAATATATTTGGAGTAGGCAAGAGCAAAACACGAAACCCGTTGCTTTTTCTGAGCCAGCTTTAAAAATAGTGCATATGTGCTACACCATTTTCTGCCACTTGTGCACACACAAAATTAAAAGCAGATAATCTATCCTCATTCTCTTTTTTTTTTTTTCCAGAGGAGCCTGGTAGTGAGCCAGGCTTTTAATGATCACCTGTCAGAATTTATTTGTAATCAGCTATCTGTGTGACTTTTCAACTCATTGATTTTTTTTTCAGTTTTCCCGAGCCCTTTGCAGCTCAGGGTTACAAACTTATCTAACTCTGCACATTTTTACTTTTGGTAAAGGACATTATGTCTCTTGGGGTAGGATAAAACATCTAAATTTACAGGTATTTTTCCCAACACCATCTTGCCTTAACAAGAACAGTATTTTGTTGTTCAGTGTGTTTTTTGTTGGGTTTTTTTTTTAAAGGGAGCTCATTTAATTTCTTAAATAATACTTTCTTCTTCCCCATTACAGATAGGAACTGTGATTTAATTAACAGTAGTCTGGTTTATCATCAGGTCCTTTTAATTTTTGCATGCTGTCATGTGAAAATCTTTCTTTGACAATCAGAACTGAAGAGACCATCTCACAGTTTAGCATTTGAGCAAGTTTGAGAATATAACAGCATAAATATTTTTAAAATTTAGCAAAAGTAAAAATGAGCATTTAAGAGTTGTCATGAAAGGGCCAAGGCAAATGTGCTGCTTTGAAATAGGGACGTGAATGTTAAAATCATTGTAATGGAGCCTGTTGGTTAAAGACATTTAAAACAGATTTTTTTATTGTCACATAAAGAAAGGTTTTAATTGGTGTGAGCTATCTTTCCAGTATGCATAGTGTTGTGATTTGTGTGAGTGTAATAAAGCAAAGTAGTAGGAAGTATATGATTTCAATACAAATTAGTTCCATGTGATCTTACTACTTTGAGGAAAACTGAATGTTTTAGGTGACTGTAACTCTAGAAATATTTCACTGGTGTGTTTTCTGAATTCTGCCTTGCAATGGGAGCCTGTTGGGGCGTGTGGGGCAGAGGAAGGGTCCAGTCCTGTGCTGCTCCTGTCCCTCTCTGAATGGCTCTGGGCTTTGGCTCCCCCGGGGCTGTGCCCTGGCCTGGGGGGGACATTCCCCTGCACGTGGAGCCCCAGCTCTGGCTCAGGGACAGCCCATGGGGAGCAGCATGAGGAGCTTAATTTGTGCTGTGTTCCAGCACAAGCCTTGTGTGGCTGTAGGAGGGAGTGGTGTTGCCCAGACGTGTTTTGTGCCGTGTTTGGAAGAGCTCAGGAGCTCTGCACCGGCATTCCCTGAGTGTCATCAGGCTCACAGAGCTGTGCTGGCCCTGACATTACCAAAATCATCACTGATTTTCTTTCTCCCCGCTAAAAAAATGCGATGGCAACAAAAAGGATCTGTATGGTTAGAAGTTAATTCTGTATTTCCAGCTCAGATTGTCTGCTCAGTGGAAAGATGTTTAGGCTTACCAGTTTATCATCTGCAAAGAGCAAAGCAAGCACCTACTTGCCATACATTTCTTTTCAGGGAATGTAGTTACAGAAATTTCTGGCTTTGTTTTGACAAGGGACACAGAGTAATGACTTGCAAGAGTGAAACCATGTATTTATCTTTCACAGCGCTGGTTTTGTTAATAAAAAATAGTATTTTGATTTATTTTAGCGTTGCAGATCAACATTTATTGTCATGTGTAGATGCATTTAAAACTTCTGTTTTGTCTTGGTATTGGATGCTGGATGTTGGTTGAAATCTGTGGTCTTCTCAGAAAATGGTTTTCATATTTTTATGAAGCTTTTAAAGTAACCCATTACTGCAAACACACTTTTGTGGTTCTTCATCTGTTGCACACCTCATATAGTCTTTTGGTGTAATGTAAATCTCCATTTAAATGCAGAGTTCTTAAGGAAATTTGCAGTAATTTTTAGCTGTTTGTAGGTAAAGGGAGGGTGTGTATTTTGCAGGTCGTTGCTTTTTACCTGGCTCTTTTCCCTGTGTATCCCTGATGGAGGTGGTTGGGGCAGGTACTGTAAAAGGTTCAAAAGGTGTGAATTAGAGAAGCATCAGCTAGATCTGATGGAGAATCCTAACTAGAAGGTTTTTGGCATTTTGTGGTTTAGATCTGAATTTTCTGTTTGCCACCAAAGCCTTGGATGTGGGTCTGTGTCACAGGGATGCTGCTGGCGCAGTGAGAGCCAGGTGTTGTTTCTGCCTGGTTCCAAAGGAGGACAGGGCTGTTGGGGCTCTGAGAGAACTCCCTCCTTCTTTGTGTTCTCTGGTGGTGGTTTGCTGTCTGTTTTGCCTGCATGGCTGGGTGCCTTGGACTACTTGCCAAAGATTATTTAAGGAAAGAAAAAAAAAAAAATAAGCTTTGTAATCCCCTGCAGAAATATAACTGCGTGCAATATCTGCAAGTCTTCAGTTTTAATCAAAAAGCTGAGAATTGTTTCCATGTGAAGAGCACTTACACCTCCCATCCCCCAGAGATTTTTGTGAAATGCTGTGGTTTGTTTGATCGGTCCAGATACTCCGTCTAGAGCGCAGTATCCATCACCTCCGGCTTCCTGGGCAGGCACTGAGCCGCAGGGACGGACAGCGGGCACCGCTGGGAGGGTCGCGGTGGGGTTTGGGGCTCTGGTCTGAGTCAGGCACGGCTGCGAGAGGTTTGTTCTTGCACAGCTTCGCCGGGAAGGGAGCGGCTGGCGGCGCGGGGCAGCCCCGGCGGGTGTGTGCAGCACTCCCCGTGTTGCCGCCGTCCTTCCCTGCCCTTCCGAACGTGATCGCCTCCTCCCCGCCCGGCACAGCGTGGCAGAGTCAAGGGCAGCATTGCCAGCTCGTACGTGGAATCCTCTTCTAAGCTTTAATCATTGTTTACGAGCCGTCCCTGGGTGTTGCTCGAGCCCCTTCTCTCTCTCTCTCTCTCTCTGCGGGAATTTCCTGCCCTTTGCTCTCCCACGTGACGATGGGAATGACCCGCGCCGCCATCGCCGGGCTGGTACCGGCAGCTGCTCGGCNCCGCTCCTCGCCCCGCTCCGCTCCTCGCCCCGCTCCGCTCCTCGCCCCGCTCCGCTCCTCGCCCCGCTCCGCTCCTCGCCCCGCTCCGCTCCTCGCCCCGCTCCGCTCCTCGCCCCGCTCCGCTCCTCGCCCCGCTCCGCTCCTCGCCCCGCTCCGCTCCTCGCCCCGCTCCGCTCCTCGCCCCGCTCCGCTCCTCGCCCCGCTCCGCTCCTCGCCCCGCTCCGCTCCTCGCCCCGCTCCGCTCCTCGCCCCGCTCCGCTCCTCGCCCCGCTCCGCTCCTCGCCCCGCTCCGCTCCTCGCCCCGCTCCGCTCCTCGCCCCGCTCCGCTCCTCGCCCCGCTCCGCTCCTCGCCCCGCTCCGCTCCTCGCCCCGCTCCCCGCCCCGCTCGCGGCCGAGCTGCGCCCGCTGCACCGCCACTGCCGCGGGCGCGCCGCACCAAACCGCGCTCTCCATCAGAGGAAGATGCAAAATACATTCAGGCGAATATTAAAAATAGCCCGTCACATGATAACGGGGGGAAGAAAAAGTGCTGAACGCACAGGCTTGTTAATGCTGGAAGCAAGAACACTGTGTCTCCGTCAAGAGGGCTGATTTTAATATTCACTGTTAAATGTTGGTTATTGGTTAAATAATTGCTTGAGTGCGTGAAAGAACTTGAAGTTAGTTTGGAGTTCAAACAGTAAACAGCATGAAATAATCTCGGGTGTTAGGTTGTACAGGGAGAGCTCCCTGTGCACTTGGGAAGAGGGCACATACAGGGAAGACCTAAATTTTGGGGATTTTTTTTGTCCCCTTCGAGGATATCTTGAGTGTCAAGCTTGTTACAATTACCTTAGAAAAGTACAATGTATTTTTCAGAGCTTTGTTCCCCGTCTCAAAGTGCATTGCAGAGTGGTTGAATGTTTCTCAGTGCAGCGGTTTGATTTTTTTAAGGACTGAGTACACCCTGGAGTCTCTCATAAAACAATACATTATAGTGAAGAGAGAAGACCTCATCAGGAGATGTATACAAAGACATTGATGTTATCTGATTAGATGAAGCAACTAGGAAACATATTAAATTGTTCAATCTCTACATATTTTTATGACAGCAAATTGGCAATTGTGGGAGCTGCAGTGGCCAGATTCTGCCAATTAATCTCAGCAATAAGTACTTTGCTCCTCATGTGGTCTCCCTGATTTCTGTATTGCTCAGCAGGTAGGCAGCTTGTTGACTGCTCTCCGTCACCTCCCAGGTGGAGCAGCAAAATGTCACCATTCACTGTCTTGTCATTCATCTTTCTGGATTTTTTTTTAAAGGGGGGTAATAGCTCTCAGTGGCCAGTGGAGTTTTTACAGGATGAAAGGACTTAGTCACCATCAATAAAAAGGACGTTAGTGCATTATGAAATCAGAAGTTTGGTTGCCTGGCACTACACTATGGAGCTGTTCAGTATTTATATCAGAGAAAACATGAGCATAGGTTTCTTTATTTTTTTTTCTGTTGTTAAGTCTTCCTTTCATAACAAATAAAATATATTTTCAATATTTTGTCTGAGTTCCACAGAAGACTGGCAATCAGAAAAAAAATATTTCAGCTAAGTTATTTTCAAGACAAAACTGTGGGTTGATCTTGAGTAGATAATGAAAGCTGTGAGAAAAACCATTTACTTAAACCTCAAATCTATTCCACTTAATGGACTAAGTTATACATAATCACTTAGTATAGAAAATGAGTGTAAAATGCACAACTGTGTCAAAATGAATGTATGACAAACAGGTTTTTTGTAGCTTGTATAATCTTTTAATGAACAAATGGTGATAAAGAAGCTCTCTGTTTATCACAAAGATCAGTTTGGTCCTGAGAGCTTGAGAGCTGCAGTGTGGAGAGCTAACACAGGTGGCTAAGGCACCATGTGGCGCAACATTTCTTTTTTTTTTCCTTTTATTCTGGTGCTCTTCACAGCACTTCAGCTTGCATGACTGAGGTGCTATCCAGCAAGTTTTAAACGAATGCAAAATATTGTTCACGTTTCTGACACACTTGAAGCTGTGGTACAGTTCTGCTTCCTCTGTCCCATTCTCTCAGCTATGTTTTGCCAGAGCTAAATTTGGCCCAGATTTTTGTTGTGCACCCACTAACACCATTGCTTAGCTCCTCTGATGTGGCAAGCTCTTGCTTCAGGGTTCTCTGCTCAACTTTGAAAGAAACAGCTCTAGCTTTTTATCCCACTGGCATTATTCTCTTGTTCATTTTACTTGCAACTTAATGAAAACAGGCACTGAGAATACTGGAGCTCTTTGTTTTGGTGTATGGCTGTTGTAGGAGGAAATAAAAAAAATCCAAATTGCATTAGAGATCTAGAAAATTCAGCTCCTTGTTAACAGGAGCACAAATGTAGATTACTACTGAAAACAGGAACCCACAGATGGGTGCATTAGTATGTGCTTCCTACAAGCAGAAGCTACAGTGAAGTGGAGCAATAACTCACCTGTAACCAAATGCCATCCTTAAATCTATAGTTGTGTAAACAGAGAGGCAAGAATACAGAGTGTGGCAAAGACTTGCTGAAGATGGAGAATGGTTTTTAAAAAAGGCATTCTTTTCCAATTAGCCTTAGGGAGCTCAGCTTGCTGTAAATTCTTTGTTCTGGAACATGGCTATGGACAATAGGTCAAAGATTAAGTAATTCATTACAGAACTGGTGGGTTCTCCTGAATTTAATAAACAAATGAATGAACAGGGTTTTCTGTCCACAGCAAGATCAATTAATTTGTGTGGAAGTGATTGGATCTTAAGTTTTATTTAAAACACTTGCAAGGCCTCCCTGCTTACTTAATGTCTATGTGGACATTGGTGTCTTTGAGGTGCCCTGGTCACTCAGCAGTCATGGCACAGGTGAAAGCACTCCAACAGAAATTAAATGTGGAGAGGAAGGAAACTGTAAATTGCATTTGGAAAAAATGAAGGAACAATAATGTGAAACTTCAAAGCACAAAACACTGCAGAAATGCATTTAATGGAGCAACCAATATTTTTAGGACAGCAAGCTTATTGAAATAACAGCACTAAACCTTTTTGTAGGAGAGCACATTGCACAAGGCTGCAGAACATAAAGCAACGGCTCAAGGCTTGCACTGAAGCAAAGATGACTTATAACAATTCAGTCATTTTTACCAGCTCACCATCACAACATTTGGAAATGAGTCTTTATCCAGCAAGAACTCTGCTTACAAAAAATCAGCTGTGTTCTTGCCTTAGTAATGCTTAGTAAGTAGGAACTAAGCACTCAACCGCAAATCCTGTTCCTCATTAAAACAGGGAGGGTTAAACTAAATTTGAAGGGCCCTGCAGCAATCAGTCCTCAACTGCTGCCTCTCTCAGCATAGTGGAAATATGTACATTGATGACATGTGCAGTCCCTGCAGCTGCAGCCCTTTGGTGGGCACTGGCCCTTCTGGGCATGGAATGCAGCCTGGGCTTGCAGTGAGAGAGGAGCATTGAGGTACTTTTTTGTTCCCATTTTTCTCTGAAAACAAACCAAATCTGACCATGCTAGGTGTGTATAGCCTCCTGCCTCTTCCTGCTTGCTGGATTTTGATTATATCAGCTGATTTTAACCAAATGTAGCAAGAGAGTTGTGATTTTGAAGAATTAATTACAGTCCTAAAACTTGCATGAAAATAAATGAGTGGATGTATGAGTGGATATGGGATGGGAATGTGTTGCTGAGCAGGAAGAATAATGCAAATGTGCGTTTTTTACATCAGAAAATGTACATAAGACCTTTAAAATGCCTGATCTGTGTGAAATGCTTCTAGAAAAGCTGACACCCTTTTAGGCACCGTGAGATGCCAATTCACTTTGAGAAAAGAATCTGCAAGAAACCAAATTTAATTGATTTAGTGTGTGTTGCAGGGAGAGGAGTCACAAACTTTTTCCACCATTCTTCTTCTTCCTTGGAAGTCCTCAGCTTCTGTGATTAGATGAGACTCTGGGGTTTCATTTAGAAATAAAATTTAGAAAGAAAATGTAGAAAATGAGCTGTAAGGTTTGTAAGCAAGATCATGAAAGTTCTGCTCCCACGCAATGGAATGGTCTTGATCCCCTTCAAAGCCAAGCACGGTTATTTTACTGAAAAATTGTCTCAGCTTTATACATCCTCGCTGTATCTTTTTCTTCTTGTGCAGCAGAGCCACCCCAGCTCTGCTGCCTTGTTTGAAACTACCTTGCAGTGATCTGACCTCAGATTTGGTGGCTCTTATCACAATTTTTGCAGTGTCACGCGCGGGCGGTGTCCAAGCGACCTTGCGCGTGCATCTCGCCGCTCATCCTGCCCTGCCCACGGAGCTGGCTGGCTCTGATCTGGGAAATTTTCCACCCTGCCACCGGGGTCTGGGCTGCAGCGAGGTCAGGAGTCAGGGAGGAACAGGGGAGAGTGAGAGTGGGCTAAAAATGTTGAGGGATCAAAGAGGAAAAGTAGGTCATGGCAGGGTATGTGTGCTGGGAGGAGGGCTGGGGGGAGCACAAGTGAGGGGGAAGATTTGTTTTGCTATTGGCTTTTCAAAGTTGTGCAATTTAAGAATTGGATTAACCTGATATGACTTTGTTTTTCTGCCAGATTAGATATGTTGAGTTTCTTGGCATTGTGAATTGTACAGTACATTGTGTGCTGTAAAATATGGGTGTGTCGGGATAGAACTGTAGTGACACAACCCACTCTCGGTGTAGTGCAGCGCTGCTGGCTGGACTCCCCTGCTCTCTTTCCCCCAGCACGTACTTGGTAGGGCATTTACAAACCTGAGAGAACCTCTCTGAGTCCCTGCATTCTGTTTCCAGCCCAGCATGAAGACGTTCTAGTGCCGTTTCTGAGAAAGTAGCACTTACCTGAGGTCTAAGAACCTATTTGGTCTGGCTGTGACAGATGCAATATTAAATATCTCTAAAAAAGAAAACAACAGTTTGAAAAGACAGTCAAGAGTCTCTTCCTGCTTCCTCAGGATTAAGTTGGAGAAAGTTTATTGGGAAATGCTGCAATTTTTTTTGTCTGCTTTTCTTTTCTAATGTGTCTAAACAGTGCCTTCAGCTTAGCTTTCAAAGAGTGAAAAAGCAGATAAATATCTGAAATAACTGCAAGTGCTGAGCTCACTGTTGTTTGAAGTATACCACAGCAGCATATCAATGTCAAAGTAAAATTTTCACAGTAGTACATGTTTGCTCAGTGGTTTTGTTTTTATCTCTCTGTTTTGTTTTTGGTGCTGCATTCATCCTGAGATAATTTGGTTTGGTGTATCCTTTTTATACACTGGGCTTGCCCTGTGAAACAGCCTAATTCTCTCTGCTTATTGCTAGGTGAGGGTGGAGTACTAAAGAAGGGTGGCCAGAATCACAGCCCTATCCAGCTGGGTGATCACTGCTCTGATGAATAAACAGTGTGAGGACTTTGGGGAGTGAAACTACAGATACTTTGGGGCACTGTTGTTTAATTCCTACTCTGGTTTTCCAGACTTTTCCAGGGACCTGAGCTGGCCAAGCAGGTTGGTCTCGAGGGGCTGACCATAGCATGGCCTTTGTCACCAGCTGTCTAAGGGCCTGCCCTCTATATCAAGAGCTGTACCCTGAAAACTGAGGAGTTACGTCCCTGCCCGTAGTGAAGATTATTTCTCTGGGAAGAGAAGAGCATAAATAACAGACCAGGTTAATAAATCACGGATCTAGATTGTGTCATGCTCCTCAGCCATGTGTTGTTACTGTGTGTTACTCTACTAACTCGCAGAGGCAAAATGCCACAGGGCTTGCTCAGCTGGTGAAGGTGTTTCTGGAGTGGTAGAACATTTTTTGAATTGTTTCTGGAGCGATAGAACATTTTTTGAGGGCAGCACCAATTGAGTGAAATGGAGCAGGAAGCTGACCTTGTGAACACCTGCACCACTCACTTCTATGCTTATATGAGAGAATCAGGAAAGAGTGCAGCATATTTAAAGTTAACCTGCATATCTGCCTTCTGAGGAGGTTAAACCACAAGCCTTCAGTAACACATGTTGGACAGCTGTGGTTTGGGTGTCTGCTTGAAACACCTTGCCTGTTGGTGCCTTGGCACTTAAAAAATCAGGGCATGGATTGTCCAGGCTCCAGGGCCTGATGTTGATGCATCCATAATCACGTGGCTGCCCTCAGAAAGGCTGATCTTTCAGTTGGACCGTGCTCATCACCAGGTTTAAGAAGCACTTTTCCGGAGTCTCTTATCTGCTCAATTTTCTCAGTGCGACATGGTTGATGTCATTGTTGAAATTGTGGTAGTCTCTGTCTGGAAGCTGTTCTGAACACGTGAAAAGGAGTCATTAGCCAAGGAGGAGGAAAGAGCTGGAGGTGTAATTGTCAACTCATGTGTGTCTCTGATTTCAGCAGGTGCTGCACATGTCTGGTTTATCCATTTATTTCTGTTAGAAAGTAAACAAATCTCACTTTTCTTACGTACTCTGGTGACTGCTTCAGCCAAGTTGCTCTTATCTGCAGCAGGGATGTACTTCTGAGGTCTTGTGCTTGGGGGCTTTTCTTTCTGCATCCACATGTAATCTGCTCTCAGGGATCATGTGCAGCTCTGACGCTGGCCAGGGATGCTGTTTGTCTCTTCCTAAGTCAGTTATTTAAAAACATTATTATCACTACTATCAAAATATAATACCTGATCATGGGGGCAGCTGTTATCCCACATGTTCTTCAGGTTGAATCCTTTGGCCAGGTTCTGTCTCACTTCATGGGTGTTTCTCCATGTTCAGCAGTGGCTGTTCAAGGGGTGTCTGCACAGTCTGAGCCCTGGGGAGTGTGCACCCCAACCATCCTGGGCCACATCCTGGCAGGCCTGAGCACCTCTGAATCTCCTCAGTGTGGGCTTCAAAATCACTCAGCATTTTGCATTTTTGAAACACTGATGGGTAGCTCTCAATCCTATCCAACAACGAATTTCCAGTGCCTTTTCCAAACCGGGTTCTCTCAGGATCTGCATCCTTGCAGGAGCTGGTATGTGTAACTCCAGTGGAGATCCAGATGAACACCAGGTGCTCAGCCCTGGGAGCCCACTTAACACCTCATTAAAATCCACCACCACTGGCAAACCAAACCTTTAAGCAAACTCCTCAAGCAATTTTTTCTTCTGCCCTTCAGTTAGCAGCCCGTGGCTGATTGTTTCCCACTTTCTCACGTTTTCCCAAGCTGCTGCTGTGTACAGTCTGAAGATCACATTTAACCAACACAAGGAAATCAGCTTGGCCCGACGGGCTTCTCCATCACGTGGCTGCAAATGTGTTCACTCTGTTCTGCCAGATTATGGCTGGCTGAGCAAAATACAGTGAAGCTCTGGGCTGCTGGCCAAGCTTTTATTTCAGTTTGGAGCTTACAGCCACATATTTGCTCTTTGGCAGGACATCCACTGGGGTATATTTGGATAGTAATCTAGTATTGTTTTGCTGCTTTTTTTCTTCTTTTTTTTCTTCTTCTTTTTTTTTAAATGCACACAGATAGTATAATCACAAACACTTTGTCCAGTCTGCATGAGATGTCTCAGTGTGCACCGTTATGTGTGTGCACTCAGAACTTGTAGCTGTGACCTTTGATAAATATAAGTCAAAGCAATTAACTTTCTTTTATTGAAAACTGCTGGATGTCCTACTCTTTTCCCCCTCTGTGCTGATAACAGAGCTGTGTTGTTACTCTTTCCAAGATCAAAAGCTTCACTAGGGTTTGATTGAAGTCCAATTATGGAAGGAAGTAACTGTGCTGGAGCCCTGAAAATAGCAGTAATTGTTAAAATAATAAAGTGTGTCCTTGTGTGTCTTTATAATATTTAAAACTTCTTTTGGGGTGGAAGGGGGTGGCTTTCCTCTAGCTTTAAAATGAAAATATTCACAAATGTCTTGGGAAAATAGGAGTGTGCTATTAGAAGAATTTCTTTGGATTTCTTCCTTCAGTTCTATTCTCCTCCCCAAGTTGCCTTCCTCAGAAACTGTTTGGATGCAGCCTGACTCATGCAGGAAAATAAAGCTGGATTTGATTTTTAACTGTATGGGAGGTTTGAGTTTACAGGGGATAAAGGCTTTATGATGCAAACTCCTTTATTTCTCTGTGAAACAAAAATGGGCTTTTCAAAATGCATCCATGTTTTGGAAAGTTGGCTCTGAGTTTGAAACCCCAACATCTCCAAGGGCCCCCTTGTATGAAAAAGCAGTACAGAAAGACATAATGCTTGGGGAAGGGGTACAAGGGCAAGGGGCAGTGTTTGAGGGGCAGTTCCTGTCATCTTCCAAAGGGACATTGCTCTTCCAGTGTGTGTGGGGGGGTTTGGTTGGTTTGGTTTAGATGGATGGTATTGAGCCTTGAATTGTGGGGTTTTGGTTACTTTATCAAAAACTTTGAGCTTTGTCTGAACAGATCAACACTGGCAAAGCTGAAATACTTTTCCCCAAATCTATATGTTGTTGTTTAGGATATATAAATATAAATAGAAACATAAATATAAATATAAACATAAACATAAACATAAATATAAAATTTTTTTTTTGCTTCCTCTTAGTCTTTCCTGCATCCTCAGAGAGGAGGGAGCCTGGGAGAAAGCCCAGTGGTGAGGCTCTCACCTGGAGTCAACTGGTAGAGCTTCAGCAAGGGAGAGCGTTGGCTCTCGATCTCAAAACCCAGCATGTGCAAATGCCTGTTTGCCAGCTGTAATGTTGAGTTAATGGAAACACTGATGTGAATAAATAGAAATGGAGGTGATAATATGGACAGTGATTGCCACAAGGGCTGCTTTAGTGATTGTACAGCTGGGACTGGTTGGAAATGACAGCAGGATTTTACCGGGGTTTGGTTGTGTTTGGTTTTGGTTTTGTTAACTCACCTGCTTGCACACACATCCGATACAGGTAGGACAAGATAATCCTTACATGAAAATCAATCCTTGTGTACTTTTATTTTAGCCAGCTGGACTAAAAATCACTAGGTACTTGAATAAAATCTTTGTGTTATAGATAAATAGTATCAAGTAATAAGCCCGGAGGATTGTACAGGGCAGGACTAGAATTTTCTTGGCCCCTTAAATTCTTAGGACAGAACCTGTTAATTTACTCATTTGAATTTTACTGTTACACTCTCTCCACTGCAGTAAAAATAATTTAGTCTTTCTTTTTTCTTTTAAACTCATCTATTTATTCTGACTGTAAGACACCTTTTTGTATATAACATCTATAAAATACTCTGTCTTTTCAGCTCCCTGCTCTTACTGGGTTTGGATGAATCTTTGGAATACAAACTGCTTCATTACCTTTTGGAAATTTTTAGTTATCAAAAGCCTTAGCAAGGGGTGCCCTGTTGGTGTTTATCCAGTTGGCAGCTTGAGCTGCTCTCAGAAACAGCCCTGGCTGATCTGGAGGAGCTGCTAAAACTCATCAAGCAGGTTCCTGCTCACCAATTATCCAGTTAAGCAGAAAGAGGAAAGGTGTTTCTCTTGCTTGTGGTTTTTTCTTCTCCAAGTTTAACCCTTTCTTCCCCAAGCCTGAGTAGTTGTGGGTGAGTAATGTGTCAATAGCCCAGGGAGAGTCAGGGGGGATTGGGGCAGAGGGGATCTCTGACCCTACACACTAAAAACACACCAGGGTTGCATCCCTCAGGTGGGACAGACAGGCAGCTTCCAGCATAAATCTACAGTAGTCTGATTCTTAGCTGAGCCCTACCCAGTCCTTTTTTAACAAAATCTTAAGAAAATAAAAGAAATTCCCCCCTCCAACCAAACCCCTCCCTACTTCAAAGCCAATAATTAATGTTTCATTGCTGCCAGAGCAAATTTGTTGATTCCCAAACACTCCTACTGTGTCTTGGTTGGAAGACTTAAATTGCTTGCATAATAAGTGCTGAGAGTAATATAAAAAAAGCTCTTTCTAGTAGAGTTCTGGTTTTCAGTACATATTATAAGAATAAATAAATCCTCAGATGATAGCAGACAGCTGGGTTGTCCACATCTGACTGTCTTCTACATCAGTTTCTAAGACAGGCCATATGCATGGCTGCTTGCTGGCTATCAATACCAGATGTGTCTGCTTGGAATTCAGAGGGTTTGTCAAGTGACAGTGCAGTTGTGAAACAAATAATTTTGCTCATGATTACTGAAAATAGTAAATGAGTGGGTAGGATAAAGTGAAGAGATATTCTCAATTCCAGTAGAGAACAAGAGGATCAAATGGCTTTCCTGACTGCCATTAATAAACAGAGACTTGGTGAATATTTTCCTTTTTCCTTCTTACCTCCTGCCCAAGGAATTTGCTCTGTGAGCAGCACAACCTCCATGGGTTCTCTGATGTGTCTCAAGGCTCCTGCAGCCAGGAAGGGAAGAGCTTCTTTCACTGACATTATTGTCACAAAGCTTGTTGGTAGCACGTGTGGTTGCCTTGCTGCCAGATTTGTTGGAAATTGGCCAACAATTTCCCAAGCTTTTGGGAGGGGGCTGGATGGATGTGCACAGCAGGACAGCACAAAACTCATTTCTCTGGGAAATCAGCTAAAGAACAACTGGGGGCACTGAAATGAAGTTTGCATAGCAATGGAAGGAACTGAAGGGTCGTTAGAGATCTTAATTCTGTACCTGGCCATTAAGCAGATGCACTAGATGCAGTCCTTGCCCACAGGTTGGATCCACACTGGCAGGTTTCTGTGTGCCCAGGACCTGTCTGGAGCACTGAAATGTAATTTGGTGACTGCACTGATTGTTTTGGAAGTGGCTGGAAATGCTCAGGAAGAAGCAGATCAAAATACTCATCAGCGTAGGCTGTGGCAGAGTTTGAGCTGGATGTCTGAGCTGTGCTGGCTGAGTGGTCTGTGAAATAACTTGTGACTATAGGTAGGGCTTTGCTTTCCTTTCCTGAGTAGCCCAAGTGTGTAACTGAGCATTTGCTGCAGTTCCACATTGCTTTTTATATTTTTAAAAGGAAGACCTGTGAGTGCACGCATTGGAATGCATGTTAATAACAAAAATTGAATAGAACCTTTCCATCATCAGGATTTTATTGAGTTTTGTTTGTTCATTGAACCCTCAAAGGCCTTTTCCAGGCAACAAAATGGAGGACAGAGAGGCAGAGCCAAATTCTGGGGTTACTGAGCAAGGCAGCTACAAAGCTGGGTAACCAACCACTTGGACAAACCCTGGACTGAGGTGAGGGTGGGTTGAGACTTCTGCTTCAGTAGCTACTTCTCCCAGGCTGCAGGTAAAGCAGGTGAGGGCTGGGGTTGTGTTGTGGGTGGGCATCAGCATCTGAGCTGGGTGTGAGTTGTGTGGAATGTAGGTGCATAAATAGTCTGGGCATGAGGAAGCAAAATGTTTTCACCTGTGAATAGATGAGTTACTTCTGCTGAGGTGCACAGGAACACAGGCTTAGCTTCTGTAGAGAGAACACACTAAAGGTTTCATGAAACATCTTCATTGTGAGACCACATCTTAATTTATTTCTGAAAATCTGAAGCATCATAAATCTGCCACTGACATTTTCTTTAATCTGCATTTGTAAAAGAAGAACGAATAAAAATGTTCTGTAAGCTTTGCTACATTTAAGAAAATACCATTTATATGACACAGCTCTATTTTGTATAATTTTTTTCATATACAAAATACAGAGGGCTTTAGAATAGATGAAGAAAAGCTGCATATCTGAGTTTAAGATAAAATAAGATGATCCCTGTGACAGAGACAGCAGAAATTATGTGATACGACAGTTGCTGTAGCAA
The DNA here is from genome assembly GCA_013398075.1 of Notiomystis cincta. Lineage (NCBI taxonomy): Eukaryota > Metazoa > Chordata > Aves > Passeriformes > Notiomystidae > Notiomystis > Notiomystis cincta. The sequence goes on along the minus strand of VZRX01015997.1, from coordinate 124,633 downwards.
CACCACCTACTTCATGAAAATCAGAGTTACCAGGAGTGTAAAAGGTAAAGCCCACATAATTTTCCAAGCCCATGAATTGCTGCTGCCCTCAGCCTGCAGTGCTTTCCAGCTCTCCAGTGCTTCTCCTTCCATGTGGGCACGGAATAATCACCTTTTTCCACACAGCCAACTCCTGCAGACCCCGTCCTGCACTGAGCAGGGGCACACAGTGGGAATCTGCAGGTGACCTGGAAATAAGAGGGAAAGAAGATGAAGGATTTTGTCCTGTCCTGTCCTGTCCTGTCCTCCCCCTAAATCCTCTCAAAAGACAACAGAGGGGTCTGTGCTGAGTAAGGCCTGTGCTGTCTGCAGAGAGAATGGCACAACCACCAGTGTAAAAAGGAAGCCAAGCAGTCAATTTACCTCCATGACACTCAGCTTGGAAAGCACTGGTATGTTTCATACCAATTTTTAAGTGTTTTAGACACAGAAGGTCTCAGAGATAAGGGCACTTTCCCCTCTCCCAGGTAAGCCCAAAATAGTGGTGCTCCATACCTCTGTGTTTATAAAATTCTGACTCCCATGTTTAAAAGCTCTCATATGCAGTGAATTGATCAATGATTTGCCAGTACATGTTGGCCTCAAGGTTACATTAAAATACATTATTTTTAATATACTGATATTTTAAAAAATATTGACTTAATATATTAATGGGTTTTGTCATTAATTGGCAGTGGAGAGTCATGCTGGGTGTGATAGCAGGAGTGAAATCTATTACTTGGAGACTGGGGGAAGAGTGTTTAGAAGAAAGGGCAGTCTCATATGGAGTCAAGTTTTTCTGATCCCTTTTGCTGACATGTCTCCTGAAGGCATCACAGTAAATGCACTGCTCAATAAATGGAGAGAGGTTTGGTTTTTGTGTCTTGGGGCATTTTAATTTAATTTTTTATGTTGTTCACAGGTTCAGCATGCCTGTTGCATTGAGAACATGCATTGTAGTGTGTTCAGAGGCTTAGCTCCGGGCTGTGGGCAGTTTGCAGAGGAGGTCACAAGAAGGAGTATAAGTATGAGAATTCCAGGATTTCTTCAGGAGCTATTCCATCCCCAGCCTTCTTCACTGCCTCTGTTTGTAAAATATTGCCTCGAAGGTGTTGGTACATGTTGCTCTGTCTGGTCTGTGTGAGTGCTGTTGTGAGGCACAGAAGTATCTGCAGGCATTAGGTTGGGTTTGGAGGCTCCTCAGCAAAGCAGTTTCTTGCCATTTTCTGGTGCTCAGTGACTCCCTCACATTTAGAAGTGTATTTTTCAGTGTTCAGTGCTGTAATATCTTTTAATTAGGCTTGCTTTTTGAAGTTACCTGATTTTGCTTGTGTCTGACATGCCACCAAAACCTGTTTTATGCAGCAGCTGTAAAGAAGTGTTACAGACATAGGGGTAGCATCCACCTTCAACAGCCTGTTCTGAAATTTTCCCTGAGTGGTGACCTGTTCCCTTCCTTCCTCTGGCCCCCTTTTTCAGGCTGCCCAGGCCTGATGCATCTGTATGGTTTATAAATGGAGATAATTGCATCCATAGAGGAAAAACTACAACCACACACACTTTATGTGTGCTCCTTGGGAATAAAGCTAGTATATAAAAGCAAGTTAGACCTTGGGCTCTAACAACTCAAGTATAATTTTTTGGGTTTTGCTGTTTGTTTGGGTTTTTTTCTTTTTTCCAAAACATATTAGAGGATCCTAATTTAAGGCAGAGAGAAAATAAAATGTACTCAGCCTTACTTAGGTTATGGGAACAGTGTGTTCTGGCAGCTCTAATTCTTAAAACGTGATTATTTTATACAAATCACCCTCAATAAATTGTCACACAAAAAGTGTGCTTCATTTTGGTGAGACGTAAAATGGAAAAAAAACATTAAAAAAGTAAAAAGTGACTGCAACAGAGAGTTCAGATTTGTGTGCACAGAGCAGATCAAAAGAGAAGAAGAGATTTTCAAGTTGCTGTAACTCTGCCTGGTGACCTCTTTTCCTTCAGGGATGTATTCCAGTGCTGCTGATATCATCTGTTGTCTGTCTCTCGGGCTCCCCATTAGCTGCTGATTGGGAGGCAGAGGAAATGTACCTGTTTCACGTGGCTTTTCCATGCCAGTGGAAATCTCCCTTGGCTGTGTTTTGATAACACACCCAGGCAAGCAGGGCTTGGGTACCAGAACTGGGTAATAGATCCATGAGTCATGGGTGGCATATGCTGTCAGAATTACAGGAGGGCTCTCTGCAAGACCTGTTTACAGAGAGCGTGCTGTCCTAGATAGACCAATGAACAGAGCCATGGGAGAGGGGCTGACTTGGTCTGGAGCTTTGAAAAGCACATTGGCAGTGGCACAGACATCTTGAGGACAAGTGCTGTCTTTGTTCTGAGCAGAATTCCACATGAGGGCACATTTATGGGTGGTGAGGTTGTAGCAAGGTGAGGCTCTCCCAGGGAACAAGGGACAGGGAAGAGGAAACAGCCTCAAGCTCTACCAGGGGAGGTGCTTGATGGATGCCAGAAGAATTTCTTCACTGAAAGGGTGGTTTAGCATTGGAAGAGGCTGCCCAGGAAGGTTTGGAGTCCCCATCCCTGGAGGTGTCCATCCTGGATGTGGCACTCAGTGCTCTTTGCTGGTGATAAGGTGGGGATTAGGCACAGATTGGACTCAATGATTTTGGAGACCTTTCCAACCTCAATGATTCTGTGGCTCTGCTGTATGAGACTGTTACCTAAACCAGGGGCTCTGTCTAAAATCTACTGATTTGTTAAAGCTGGGTACAAAATTGTCCAAGGAGAGGAAAATGGATGTTTTTGTCTCCTTCAGAGCAGGTTGACAATTCTGATACTCCTCTGGAACCTTCCCTTTAAGAAAAGAATTACTGTACTTTTTGAGGAATCTGGCTATATGTGAATTGCCAGGTAATGAAAATATTCCAGAGGATGTCAAGAAGCTCCAGTGTACCAGAGAGTATAAGCATCTTGAACTGAGATATGCTTCTAAGCCAAGTGTAAATTAAAATTAAATACCAGTGTGAACGTTCTTCCCTGCAGCTCTTCTTTGGGCCCTGTCCCTGCAGAATTCCATCTTGGTTGATCTTTGTAAGGAAAGCAGCATCCTACAGAAAAATCAGAAAGGCATTTATGAATACTGTAGATTTCATGCTTTTCAAGAATTTAAAAATCCCTGTTCAGTGTCCTGGGAGCAGAATCAAACCCTCTGTTCCTCCATGGAGCCATTCTTCAAGGGAATTGTCCAGAGCAGGAACAACTACTGTCAGGCATCTTGCAGGGGTGGTTTGGAAGGGAATAAAAATCGGGTTTCCTGGTTGTTCTCAGAGAGGAGGCCTCGTTGAGCTCCTAAGTGCTGCCTTCGTGCAGGCTGAATTCGAGGAAGGGCTTTCAGAGTGTGGATCTTACAGAAGAGATGAGTCTTAAGTCCAGGAGATGTAGTGGAAGATTTTACCTGCTGGTGCCTCCTATTTGTTTGTTTATTGTTTTGAATGGCCAGCAGGCAAAGGGTATTCCCTGCACTCCATGTTAACCACAGGCAGGACTGGCAAGTGAAGCCCTCAATGATCTGCAGACACACGACTGAAGGCCACATGTGCAGCCTCGTTTAGCAAACCCTGTCCCTTGGAAATGCAGGCTTTAATTAGATTACATCCTCTCTTTCCCCTTTTCCCATTCTGCCTGCAGAGCTCAGACCAGCTCTGGGCTCAGTCTGGGCCCTTTCAGGAAGGAAGTGGTTGTCTGTAGGATCTTGGATCTTGACCTCATTTACTGCAGATGTGAGAGGATGCAGGGAACAGCGGGAGGAGCAGGGAAGATCTGGCAGGAAGGACAGAAGGATTTTGCCTGGAGAGACTGGACTTTGCATAAAGCAGAATTATGAACAATTAATTTGATTTTGTGTCACACCACGTGTTTGCGTCTCTTTCTGTGAGGAGCCCAGTGTGACACCTTGGGTGGCTCTCACCTGTGTCCCACACCTGCAGAAGCCCATGAGAGTCAATTTGAAATGTAGCCAATGCCTACAACATTTGTTAACCTGAGAATGATGCTTTGATTTAAAATGTCTGTACTTCTTCATCTGCAAAGAGAAGCGTTGCCCCTTCCTTCATGGGAGCCTTGTGAGGAAGAAGCTGTTCCTGAAGTACACAGATGCAGTAGTTGTCAGTGCTGGAGGCAACTCCTGAAACTGTTTCTCGACAGGAGGTTGGGAGAATTTATGGCAAATATTATATGGGTTTATTTATAAATCAAAATAGGTAAAACAAGTGTCTCCTTAAGGAGGAAAGAATCCAGGTAAGATAGTATGTGATTGAAGCTTTGAAGATTCTTGCAACCATGACTGTGCTTCTTACACAGCTCTTACACTTAATTTTAAAAACAAATTGAAAAGACAACCTAGACTGTGTCATGTGCCACTCTTCCAACAGGCACATTGGAAATGAGTGGGAATGGACCTGACAGCACCCCATAGTGTCCTGCTGGTGGGACTGAGCACAGGATGACAACTTACCCTCGCTGTAAGGAGCTGGAGGAGGACAGGGAGCTTTGCCACTCTTGTTTGTTGAAGAGATCTGTAGCACTTGAGAATCTGGAGCTGTGCTTGTACCAGCACAGGCATTCTCCTGCCCTGTTCCCTTCCACAGTGCTCTTCTGCTGAATGCACTCATTGCAGCCTTTGCTGGAACAGCCTTCCCCTTCCAGGCTCTTTCCGTCTCATCTTTGGCTGCCAGTCTCTGTCATCCTCACCTTCCTCACCTCCTTACCACCTTCTCAGCTTTGAGTCCTAATCACTGAATGAAATCCTGAGCATGAAGACGTGGTTTCCTGGTGGAGTTGGCAGTGCTGGGTTAATGCTTGGACTCAATGATCTTGGAGGGCTTTTCCAATCTAAACTTTTCTGTGATTCCCTGAAGTAACACTGACCCAGGAGCTGCCCTCTCTTCCAGTGCACAGGCCACTAGCACACTGCAGTGAAAAGTCTGCCGGAAATTTTTAACAGGTTCAAAACAAAGTATTTTTTGTGGAACCTTTTTCGGGAAACTGTAGAACCATGTTGGCAGAAACTCAGTTGGCGCACGAGAAATCCAAACAGAATGGTTGAAATCTGGCAAAGGCCAAAGGAACTGAAGACAGCATCCTCTAATGGGAAGTGTCAGACAATCTTAATAAGGCTACCAGTCCTGCCTGGAATAATACTTTAGAGGCCTGGAGCAGGAGGCACACAATACTGAGAGGGGAAATGACAATTCTTTCATAATTAAATACACAAGGTTCGTAAACAATGCTGATATCTTTAAAAAGTACACATTTTAAAAACACTTTAGTGTGCCAGTCTTAGAGTGTGTTTTAAAAGCAGCAAATGATGTTGTGGTTGCATTGGGTTGAGATCCTTCTTTCCAAAGGAAGTGTTTGCAGTCACCCCATGTTCAGCAGAATTGAGTTTGTGTAAGATAAGGAATAGAGGAATGGCCGTGCCAGGTTGGAGCCCTGGTTAAAATACACACATCTCCTGTTGCTTGGGAAGAAAATAAAGCTCCTATAATAACTGCTTGCATAAACACACCCAGAGGGGAAGTGTCTTCTTTACTCCAGGGCAGAGGGTGGTTAGGTTTGTCCTTGCAGTTGAGGGCAGGAGGATTCCAGTGTGTGGCTTTAGTCCTATCCACCTAAATGGTTTGGTTTCTGGAAAACACTACAGTCTTAATAGCAGGGAAATTACATAGAATAAGATAGGATAGATAAAAGGTTGCTTATAATATTGTAAGTGAGGAATGATAACCTGACAAGATGCTGGCCTTAGATAAATCCTAATCTCCCTTTTACTTTGCCTTCTGTGGGGATTTTTGCCTGTCTCGATCCCTGTGCTCTTGCCGTGTGTTCTGCAGTGAGAGGACTTTTCCTGGAGGCTGAAGGGGTTAATGCAGAGCTGGATGACAGATTAGTCCAGGACAGGCTGTGATTTGGAGTAAGGCAACTCTCCCGAATAGTTGGCCAGGTGCCACGGGGATAGATGGCTTGGAAAACGTACAGGGAGAGCTCTGGAGCAGCTCTGGGTGAGGATTATCTGTCAGTTTAACCACTGCAGTTTAACAGGCTGCAGAGCCTGACTGACACACACAAAGTGCCTTCAGTTTATATAAAGAAAAATGATTAGCAAACACATGTTTTATCTCTGAGCTGCTAATAAATTGAGTAAGAAACTCCTCTTTTATTTCCCTCCAATGTGTGTAAAAAATAGGGAAAAATATTTTCATTAGAACATTTTCACTCCCTTTTCTTCTTCTCGGTGCTGTTCTCCAGCCAGCTGTTGAGCTGATGAGGAGTGCAGAAGGGCTGTGAGAAGGGAGATTTTCTGAAAATCAGACACATTTCTCTGGGATTTGAATGATTCAGAATTGTGTTCCGCATAATTTACCAGGGGTTTCTCGCAGTACAGATAAGAAGTCTGCCAAGCAGTAGTGCAGCTGAAGAGGTTATTTCCGTCTTCACTCTCCTGGGCACAGCTGGGAGGTGGGATGTTTCAAAAAGGGGAAATTAAGAGTCAGGATATGGTGATTGAACTCCCCATGATACCAGATCAGCATTTGGGTTTTTGTAGGTATACAGAAGTGCTGCTGTACTTTTGAATGGTGAATTCTAATTATTGCAAGCAATTAAAAGCTGCTATTTTTTTTTTTTTACCAGCTGTTTGGTCACCTAGATGACACAAGTGAATGGCATTAGTCCATTTCTCTCTGCAAAAGGAACCACACTGAAAATATTGCCACATTGGATTTCTCACTGGTAGTTCTCTGCCAGGAGGAGGAGGAGGACGACTAAAAGGATTAGAACAGCAAACTCTCTTTCAAGTCCTTTTTTCTGGAAAATTTTCTAGTATGCTGATACCTGCCAGAGCAACACCAAAAGCATTAGCAAAGGCAAGATGTTAGGGCAGCAGAATTGCTGGGGTTGTCAAAACCTGCTGGTCCCTTTGCCAGGAGACACCTGGAGCTGCATCTGTCCTGGCATACTCCTTCTTGCTTGAGTGGAGCTCTGCAAGTGGGAAGGGCTCCAGACAAAAGGCCAGTGTTGACATAGTTGTGGTCTCTGCAGGCCATGGTTGAGACACATCACTAGGGTGGTATGAGGGGAAGTTTCCATTAACAATTGTTCCCGGCTTGCTTCCACCACCACCACCACCACCGTGGAGCTCTGCAGCTGGATTTCCAAAAGAGCTTAATGCTCAAGAGGTCTCATTTCAGCAACTTAAATAGAGGGGCTAAGTTCTTTCCAAAACACTTGGCAGTCATCAGCCCCCATTGAGAACAAAGCTTAAGCACATTAAACAGTCCAGCCACTTCACTGTTGTGAAAATTTGGCTGCCTTGTGAGCGCAGAGTGTTTAAATAACGCAGAGCCTGGCAAAGGCATCTGGCTCCTGGTGCTGGGCACTGAGGGGCCTCATCTTGCAGAGTGGGCTCCCTCCTTGGCTGATTCCTTGTGCATCAGAGCAGCCCTTTCTGTGGCTGTTGTGACAGCTGGGGAGCTTGCTGATGCGAAGATTAGGCGGCTGCTGGGCACATGACATTCAGATTGCTGTGCTTATTTGACCTACCTCTGATTGCGAGGAATTTAGTGCATAAAAATAACACCCTGAACAAATTTGGCAGGAGGATGCAGAGCGAAAGTGCCGTGCAGAGCCGGGGAGAGGAGCCTGGGGAGCGGTGTAAGACGAGGCCACACCGCTCCCGCAGCGACAGCGCTGCCAAGGCCAGCGCAGCCCACGCTGCCCTCTTGGATTACGACAAGTTCCAGCACCACAGAGATGTCATGGCCACGGGCCAGCAAACTAATGAAGACAGGTTCCTGGCTTGCACTATTGGCGAAACTTGATAGAATAAATAAAAAGATCCCGGGTGCCAGAAGTTGCCCAATGTAAAATGCTGGACAAAGCATTATTGGTTTTTCTGCCTGGGGCTTGAGATACTCGTGTTAACTCTGTTGTTCTTGATGGAGTTGCTGATCATTTGCAGGAGCATGACAGAACAGAGACTGGCAGAGGTGTGTGTGCCGTGTGGGTGTAGGATATCTCACAGGGCAGCACTCTTGGGGCTCCTAGTGACGGTGTTTAGACACATGGTTTGTTCAGGCTTTGGTGGACAGCATTCCCCTTGAACAAGCTTCTCACTGGCACTGGAACATCTTGTGTTTGCTGAAGGGCCAGGTCTGTAGTCGTGAGAGCTTCCTAGAGCAGGGGAGAGGAGATGTGTGCATGGAGGGAGCAAGGCAGGACCTTGACTGCTATGTTTTCTCCCAGATTGCTGTGGAGGTGCATTACTCTTTATATTGCTCTTGCATTGCTAAGATGCTATGCCTCGATTTCCCATATTTAAAAGGAGCATTTCTGCCCTTTTTTGGAGTGATATTGTAAAATGTCTTGAGGCCAGTGACTACAGAGCTCATGTAATTGTGTAATATGGCAAACTGATAATATGCAAACTGATCCTGTATATCAAGAACTTCAGCAATATTTAAATGCAGGCTCTCTCACGTGGAGCAATTAGAAAGCTGGGCCAGATTTCACAATCCATTTGACTTTTAGAAACACCTTGCAGGCTCACCAGAAATATTATATAAGTACTCAGAGCTCATGTCTTGCTTAATTTTTATCTGTATTACAGAATGTGCACCATTTGTAGATGCATAAGTCTGTGTATTTGTCTGCAGTAAGGAACAAGTGCTCGGGAACAGGCGCTCATCCAAGGAGCTTTTCCTGTGTTTTGTGCTTTAAATGAGGCCGTGGCAGCCCATCCATCCATCCATCCATCCATCCATCCATCCATCCATCCATCCATCCATCCATCCATCCATCCATCCATCCATCCATCCATCCATCCATCCATCCATCCATCCATCCATCCATCCATCCATCGGTGGATGGATCGGCCCCCACAGATGCCAGGGCTGCCAGGGTGCGTGGGATGCGCATCCCTTGACGGGAGGTGACACAGGAGGTGACACGGGGCAGGGAGGTGACTCAGACCCTCACACCACCGTGTCCAGGAGGGATGAAGCCTGTGAGGAGCCTCCTCGCAGCCACAGCCGTGCGGGCCGAGCCTGCCCCGGGCTGTCCCAGTTATCCTGGAGCCGGGAGTGCGCTGCCATCACCCACGGCAGGCGCGGCACCGCAGCGGGCAGGGAAATGCCACTTCCCCGTTGTATTAACGCGGGTCAGCTGGAATTGCCACGTTCCTTCTCCCCCCTGGAGAGGGCAGAGAAGCTGCTGGCAGCGCCAGTTCCCAGCTGGATTAATGGGGGACAGCAGGCAGTGCCACGTTTCCAGCAGCGCGCCCCAAGCCAGGGGCGGCAGCGCTCCGCAGTGGCACGATCCGTGCAACAGCATCCTTTCCTCTCACTCCCTCTCCTGCAGCCACATCTATATTTTGATAACTTTGATCCTCCTTTTTTCCTCTCCCTGGCCCTCACCAGCCTTTCCTGGAAGCTGATTTTATCAGCTCTAAAATAGGAGTTACAAAAGCTCTCCCTTTGCAAGCCTTGCACAGTGCAATTCCTCCGGTGCATCTTTCCTGCGGTTCCCATATTATTCAAATAAAACTTACATTGTTAATGCTGGCCTTGGAATTAGAAATGGCATATAATGTTTACTGGTTTGCACCCTAAATATTGCAGATGCAGGCACAAGTAAGGAAATATTACGCAGCCACAGGATGTTTTTGTAGTTATCATGAAAGCCGTTGTATTGCTGAAGTCAAAGTGAATTAGCAAATAGCCAAAATTATAAAAGAATAGCTGCTTCAATCAGAAGTCCTCCCTCTGAAGTCTGTGAGGCTTCTACTTCTGAGGCATATGAAAACTTCTGAAAATTCTGCCCCTGGGGATAGTCCATGTTAAGGCAGCTGACTTCAGGATCCTATTTTTGGAGCCTTTGGTTGAGATTTTAAATTGGATTTTTAGTGGGAATGGTGCCCGAATTGGTGCTGTAGGATCTTGAAGGCTTTATCTAAAATGAAAGAAAGAAAAATGGGAGGAATATCACTGATTTTCTGGGCATACACTCCTTTTTATTAGATTTTACATACCATAAAAGAGAAATGCAACATCGATAAGTGTCTTCTTCATTTTTGCAGAGCATCTTTAAGGAATCATTGTAGCCTTTCATGTTGCTGATTTCCTTCACCATCTTTTAGAATATCCCTGGTAGGATTTCATGAAGAACAAATAGCAGTCTCCTTGGAGTGCTTCAGCACAGCTGAAAGTACACTTGCAGGAGATGCTATTCATGGCAAGTGCTGTACGTTGTTTGATTGTAAAATAAACACACGCTCAGAGCTATAACTGTGAGGGGTTACAGTGTGCTGATAAAGCTGAACTAAATGACAGTATTTATGATCTGTTCATGGGGATGGGATCCTAATGAAGTGGCACAGGTTGGAGCAATACATTTTCTGCCTGCAGTCCAGTGCAACTCAGTGTTGGATTCAGTGATGTTACATGGAAATTCAAGGTTAGCAACCAGAGTTAGGAACAGATTCTGAATCTAAAGTCTGTGAGCATGTCTGGATCAGAATGTGCACCTTGCAGAATGGACAGTCTGCTGTTTAGCAAGCAGAGATACCAAATCTGAAGGGAAAGCTGAAAGAATTACTGCTTGTAACTTATGCAGAGAACGTCTAAAATCCTTTGATGCAATGAAGCTATTTTTTCTAAGCCAGCCGTATTTTTGCTGTATTTCTGTAGGTCAGATCTTGCCAGCAAACCGGAACACACCGAGCCCCATTGATCCTGAGACTATCCAAGTTCCTGTCGGCTACGAACCTGACCCTGCAGATCTTGCTCTGTCCAGCATTCCTGGCCAGGAGATGTTTGACCCTCGCAAGCGCAAGTTCTCCGAAGAAGAGCTCAAGCCCCAGCCCATGATTAAGAAAGCTCGCAAAGTCTTCATCCCAGATGATCTGAAGGTAATTTGGAACTGGTGACGAGGTGGTTTCTGCAGGGTCTCTGACGGTTGCTCACTCAGGTACAGGTTTGGAACATGAATCTGTTTTGTCATGTAAGGTAAATCTTTCAGTCTAAACCTGATTTTGCTGTAGAATGAAACTGTTCAGGGTTCTGGATGAGACTGAAGGAAGGATGTCCCTTATTAGTTACGCAACAGTTGAAATTCATGAGCTCAATATTCATTTCCTTTGTATGCCAGAAACTTCCTGCTTGACCTTGGACAAGCCTGCTTTGTCCCATATTTCCCACTTATGAAACAGCCTGATCATGTTTCCTTTTTCTTCATTCTCTTTCTATTCATGTTTCTTTTTTCTTCATCCTCTGTCTGTGCAGCACAGGCTGTGAATCCTTCAAGGAGAGTGGAGGACCCCGATGGTTACAAACTGAAGTATATTGTGTCTTGTTTGGAAGTTGCTGTAGCTCTGTGTTCAGTAATGAATGAGAACACTGTAGTAAAAACTGTATTTCACTAATATATATTCACTAATCCAGGTGAAAGAATCTAGACAAGTGGAAATTAGGAAAACAGAAGAAAATAGAATTTTTCTGCTGAGAGATGTGTTTTAATACAATATGTAAAATACAATACTACATCACTATTTTAAAAGAAAAAGTCTGTGCCACTCACTGCTTCTAAGATGTGAAGAGCAAAGTGCATGAAGATAGCAGAAAAATTGATCAACTGATTCTGGTTATCAAACACTCTGAATATTATTTGCAAAGTTGTTTTCCTAGTATGTGCTTTCTAAGAGAATCTCTTTTATCAGAGGCACTGAGGGCAGAATTTCATTTTGCTGTTGCTACTGCCCCCAAGAGACACAGCCTGAGAGCCTGTTGGAGTCAGTGGGAATCCCTGGCTGCATGTGCAGGGAGCCTGGGATGCCATGTGTTTGCACCAGATTGATAGCATTAGGGAAAGAAGCTATTTTTATCCCTAAGCATGCCATGCTGCAAGTTAAAAGGACAGAAATCACAATTCCAGCAGTGTTCAGGTTGCTGTCACTCATCATTCCTCTGCAAAGGTTTGCCTGCACCTTGTTGCTTACCTGGGTGAGTTCTGCTGCCTGGGATGCCCTGCTGGGTTGCAGCGCCCAGGGGAGAGATATTTGCTACAGAAATGGCTGGAGTTTGCTCCTTGGTGCCATTCCCTGCGTTGTCACATCTCCCAGGTACTCATCAAAGCAAGCTTTTGGCAAAGGTCCTGCTGCCAGAGGTGGAAACCAGCAGTGAGTTCAGGGTCTCTCATTCCCTGGGGATCATCCCATTGCTTGCCCTTGACTCGTTCCAGAGCGCTTGACCCAAGTGCTGCTTCTGCCCTGGCATGTGGAGCAGCCTCTGGGTTCTGGGGGAGGGTAAGCAGATTAGACCAGTCAATCGTCTCTGGGCTGCATGTGATTTGGAAATGCCAGCCTTACCTCTTTCAGGCCTGGATTAAGGGATTTGCCATAGCAATTTGTTAAAATAAAGAGGGATGAAGCCTAGGTGGCACACTAATAAATTGCTTAAAGCTGATTTTTATGGAGTGAATTGAGATGGGAAATTATAAACAAGATTTGGGTCATAGCTTTTTGCTGCATGCTTGGTTTTTTTGAGGATTTTGCAGGGCCTCATCTACGTACAGGTGAAGAGCCATTTAGAGATATTGCTGGCTCCAGATCAGCATTCCTGCACTCTTTGTTGAGCCAAACTGATAGAAGGAGTTCAAGAGCCCTCCTGCCAGAGTTGTTTTGCTCCTGCTTTGCCTTGTGCAGCAGCAGAAGATGCAGAGCAGCAGGATTAGGCTGGGCTGAAGGATCCAGGAGTGGTGGGTGTTTGCTCAGTGCAGCATAGGAGCAGCTGGGTCTCCTGTCCTGTGCTGGTCCTTGGGAACTGCACAGGGAAATGGAAGCATGTTAAGGTGAAGAAAGAGGAAGTTTGAGCTCTGGGACTTGGCCAGGCAGTTTGAAGGTTGAGTGACTGCATCACTTGTACTCCTCAGGGGATTGAATTTCACTTTTCACGAGAGATTCTGCCCACTTTGTATTTCCTGAGTTGTTCTAAAGTTCTAGAACTTAATTCAGCTACAAAGCAACATCAAAGCTGCCATTTTGCTGAAGGCCTTCCACTTCATTGGAAGAGTGGAAAAATCAGGTGAAGTTCAGTAGTTACTTTGAGTCTTTGATACACCAATGCAGTAAGGTGATCTAGAGGCAAGTCTTCAGGGATAACACTTTGGGAATGTGTTAGCTTATGAAACCTCAGGGGGTAGTGGACCTATTTCTGTCCAATGCTTTTTTTTTCCACAGTCAAAGCCTCTTGCACTAATCTCTGTGGTTGGTCCCAGAGCAGCCATCATCGCTGTGCCAAGGAATCCTCTTGCATTGACTTAGTGGTGCAGACAGGAACATTTTGGGGCTCTGCAGAGTGCTTTGAACACTGAAAAAGAGCAGAGCAGCAGATGAAATGGGTGATAGGAACGCGAAGAGTGAACCAGGTGCTGGCTGGCAGCGCTGAGCAGGGCCAGAGGTAATTAGTGCTGCTCCAGCCACTGTGCAGGGTGAGTCACGGCATGCGAAGGTGGATGTGCTAACTAGGTCAGCCTAGATGGGAGATGGATTGTACCTCCGGAACACTGCTGCACTTTTCCTTGGAGGGATTCCCTGTCAGGAGGCGGAGTGGGTTAGTGTAAACATTTTGACAGAAACACGCGGTGACACCTGCGCTCGCGGNGGCCGCCGGCAGCAGCTGCGGGCGGGCGGCTCTGCTTCGCCCCAAGTCTAACACCTCGGTTTGCCCCCGTCTGTGTCTCACGAGCAGGACGACAAATACTGGGCGCGGCGCAGAAAGAACAACATGGCAGCGAAGCGCTCGCGGGACGCGCGGCGGCTGAAGGAGAACCAGATCGCCATCCGCGCCTCCTTCCTGGAGAAGGAGAACTCCGCCCTGCGCCAGGAGGTGGCCGACCTGCGGAAAGAGCTGGGCAAGTGCAAGAACGTCCTGGCCAAGTACGAAGCTCGGCACGGCCCCCTGTAAATCCGAAGGGGGGAAGTGGGGTGTTTTGGTTTGTTTTCTTTTTTCTTTTCTTTTATTTTTTCTTTTTTTTTTTTTTTTTTTCTTTGTCTCGGGTTGGGCNGGATCATCCCATTGCTTGCCCTTGACTCGTTCCAGAGCGCTTGACCCAAGTGCTGCTTCTGCCCTGGCATGTGGAGCAGCCTCTGGGTTCTGGGGGAGGGTAAGCAGATTAGACCAGTCAATCGTCTCTGGGCTGCATGTGATTTGGAAATGCCAGCCTTACCTCTTTCAGGCCTGGATTAAGGGATTTGCCATAGCAATTTGTTAAAATAAAGAGGGATGAAGCCTAGGTGGCACACTAATAAATTGCTTAAAGCTGATTTTTATGGAGTGAATTGAGATGGGAAATTATAAACAAGATTTGGGTCATAGCTTTTTGCTGCATGCTTGGTTTTTTTGAGGATTTTGCAGGGCCTCATCTACGTACAGGTGAAGAGCCACTTAGAGATATTGCTGGCTCCAGATCAGCATTCCTGCACTCTTTGTTGAGCCAAACTGATAGAAGGAGTTCAAGAGCCCTCCTGCCAGAGTTGTTTTGCTCCTGCTTTGCCTTGTGCAGCAGCAGAAGATGCAGAGCAGCAGGATTAGGCTGGGCTGAAGGATCCAGGAGTGGTGGGTGTTTGCTCAGTGCAGCATAGGAGCAGCTGGGTCTCCTGTCCTGTGCTGGTCCTTGGGAACTGCACAGGGAAATGGAAGCATGTTAGGTGAAGAAAGAGGAAGTTTGAGCTCTGGGACTTGGCCAGGCAGTTTGAAGGTTGAGTGACTGCATCACTTGTACTCCTCAGGGGATTGAATTTCACTTTTCACGAGAGATTCTGCCCACTTTGTATTTCCTGAGTTGTTCTAAAGTTCTAGAACTTAATTCAGCTACAAAGCAACATCAAAGCTGCCATTTTGCTGAAGGCCTTCCACTTCATTGGAAGAGTGGAAAAATCAGGTGAAGTTCAGTAGTTACTTTGAGTCTTTGATACACCAATGCAGTAAGGTGATCTAGAGGCAAGTCTTCAGGGATAACACTTTGGGAATGTGTTAGCTTATGAAACCTCAGGGGGTAGTGGACCTATTTCTGTCCAATGCTTTTTTTTTCCACAGTCAAAGCCTCTTGCACTAATCTCTGTGGTTGGTCCCAGAGCAGCCATCATCGCTGTGCCAAGGAATCCTCTTGCATTGACTTAGTGGTGCAGACAGGAACATTTTGGGGCTCTGCAGAGTGCTTTGAACACTGAAAAAGAGCAGAGCAGCAGATGAAATGGGTGATAGGAACGCGAAGAGTGAACCAGGTGCTGGCTGGCAGCGCTGAGCAGGGCCAGAGGTAATTAGTGCTGCTCCAGCCACTGTGCAGGGTGAGTCACGGCATGCGAAGGTGGATGTGCTAACTAGGTCAGCCTAGATGGGAGATGGATTGTACCTCCGGAACACTGCTGCACTTTTCCTTGGAGGGATTCCCTGTCAGGAGGCGGAGTGGGTTAGTGTAAACATTTTGACAGAAACACGCGGTGACACCTGCGCTCGCGGGGCGCTCTGTGCCCGAACTCCGGCCCGCCGCGCCTCGGGCCGACACCGCCGCCAGCGCGCTCCAGGGCCGGCCGCCGGCAGCAGCTGCGGGCGGGCGGCTCTGCNTTTTTCTTTGTCGCGGGTTGGCATTTGACTAGATGGACAATGTGTTTCCTGTTTGATAGCACCACACCCAAACCAACCTTTCTGTCTTCAGCACTTTACCAGAAGCAGAAACAAAACTGACTTAACAGCCTTTTGGTTGTTGGTTTTTTTTTTTTCTCTTTTTTTTTCCTTTTTGTTGGCGTGTCCGTGTCCCTGCGTGTGTGTGTGTGCACACGTGTGTGCCCAGCTCTGTGTCTGTGGGTGTGGATGTGCGTGCACATCTCAGCACTTCCCATTTTTATCAGCCCTCTTCAAAGGGTGCCACATTTTTACCTGGACTGTTGAGAACCTCCATAGTAAGCTTTTTATTATTTTTTTTTTTTTTTTCTCTTCAGTGCTGCTTCAGAGTAGGGGTTTTATGGTCTCGTAATCAGTTCCATCCTCCTGATTTACTTGGAAAGATCCCAGCATAAATTACAAAAAAAAAAAAAGGAAAAAAAAAAAGAAAAAAAGAAAAAAAAAGTAGATCTCAGTTTTTTTTCCAAGAGTAACAAGCTATCGTTTTAAGTCTGTCTAATCAGAAAAGTTAACATGCTAATAAAGTGCACAAATAATAATTTAGTACTACACTGCAGAACTATTAATTTATAGGTCGCTTTTGTTGTATTTTTAAGTTTTGGTGATAATTGTCTTCAGATTTCAAAGCGCTGTTAGACTGAGTTTAGCTATACTCATGATAGATCCCATAAAGGCTTCTCTGTAGCTCCTAAGGTTCCTTTTGTCTCCAGGACCCCAGGTAGGTAGGTAGGACTTGTTGGTAGAGCACAGTGTGTGTACCTTGCGCTGCCTGTACCTGAAGCAATAATCCTGCGCGCGTGCTGCCCTGCCCGGGTGTTCCCCGTGGACGTGGGGCCGTTCCCCACCCAGCAGAGCCTCGATGTCTTTAACAAGGAGTTCCAAAAAGTCCCAGCCGTGTTCCCACGAGCATGCTGACTGTGTCCCTGCCGTGGGGGAGCGCAGGTGTAAGGAGCAGGATCAGTAGTTGTAAATGAGAACAAAATTAAATAGCGTCAAATTCAGATCCGATGTCGAAATCAGAGGGGCTTTTCTGTTTTCAGTTAGTTACTCCATTTTGTGATTAAAAGTTGAATAAATACCTAAATTCAGTTGGTTTTTTCCCATGTTTTGTAATATATTTTCTGTGGATTATATCTTGCTGTTTTAAAAAAATCACTTTTATTCAGTTAGAAGAAGTCACTGGTTTGCAAAGCCCATTTTTTCCTAGTGATTGTTGTTTTGAGTGTGACATGAACTAATGGTTCTGAACTTTATTGTTTTAAACTCTCTGCTTTTGAACACGTATGTTCTAATATAAAGTGGACTTCTGAAAAATGAATGTAAGAGACACTGGTGTATTTCAGAAGGGGATGGTGTTGTCATATACTGTGGTTAATCCAATCAATCTAAGTGTTTACTCTAGACCAAAAGGATAGATATTATAAAATGTATAAAGTTTATACAGAATAATTATAGTATGTTCGTTTTGTACAGTATTTTTCAAGTACAAATACTGACAATGTATTTTGAAAGACATATATATAGCAAAAAGAAAAAGCTATTCCATGTTTAAAATATATAGCAAAGATATATATTCTCCATTATTGTATAGAAAGGAAATGCTTAGGGGTTTGTTGGTTGTTGTTTTCTTCTTTTTTAAATCCGTAATATTTTAAGCCTGGCACACTGGCATGTTCTGTGCTTTAAATTAAATTTTTATGGAAGTAATATGGCTTTCCAGGATGTTCCATGTTACTGAAAAAGAGAGACTGTTTTATTTTTCATCAGAAACACATAAAGAAACTGTTTAACAGGGACAAAGCACAACATGGATTTTAGTCGACTATCAATTGGACATGACAATATTTTGTAATGGCAGAAAAATAACACATAACACAAAACCACTCACAGTCATTTCCAATCTGCTGCTGCTGCTAGAATCTATTTCCAGCTGAATTTCTTTTCCTAAACAGCTTGGATCCTGTACACAGCTGTGTGTACTGCATACAGTTAGTATCATGAGGAAAATACGGTGCTACGTGTCTTGCTCACAGTTTTCTAAGTGTTCTGACATTATTTTCAAATAAAAAGGTTGTTCATTCCATTAAATCATTATTCATGCTTCAGGAGATGGCTGCAAAGGACTCAGCATTTTGGTCAGCATTACAAACACCCTTGCATGGCTGGCATTTCTCCAGTGTTTTTCCACAAACATACCTGGCCTGTCGGTGTCCTGTAATGTGCAGTACTTGCCCATGGACCATTTGTTCAGCAAATCGATTTTCCCTGTGCCACTGCAGGGTTTAAAGTGCAGTGAGTGATTCCCTGAAGGTCAGTGGAAGGCACTGGAGGAGTCAGGAGGGTCTGGCTCAGCTGGGGCTCTGCTGCCCACCCCTGGTTTTCCCTCTGGGAGAAGCCTTGGCAGAGCCTGGAGCTGCTGGGACTCACCTCTAACAGCAGCACAGATTGCAGCAGTCTTCAGTCACCCTCACAAAGGGGATTTTCCCCACGAGGGGCATTTTTGAGGTGACCCAGGAGCGGGGTGAGGTCAGGGGTGCTACTGCTCGGGCAAGTTTTGACCACAAAACTTGGTGTAAAGTGCGAAAGGCAGCTCGGAAAAAATTAAAAAAAAATTCTTTTGTTTCTTTGGGCAGGTAAGGAGTGGGAAGTGGTTGAAGACTGGATATCTATCACAGGTTTATTGAGGCATGGCCACAGAGGAGTACAGAGTCCTGGCTCTACCTTGTCCAGCAGTCCCAGAGCTGTTGGTGCCTCCCCATCCCATCCCAGGACTGGGAATGTCACAACTGCAGCTTCTCTTCTGGGCTGGGGACTTTCTGAGGAGCCTGAGGACTGAGGCACTCCCCACCTACTGTGGGACTCAGGTACTCTGGCTGCTCTGAAAAGCTCACCTGGGAAAAAAAAAAAAAAAAGCAACAGGAAAAAAAAAAGGCAAAATATTTGGGTTTAAATCTTGGAAAATCCCCAGGTTCACTATCCAGATTGTCTCCCTGAAATAACAATGAAAATACATAAGTGGAAGTTCAGCTCATTTTCAGTTCCCAACAACAGCTCAGCTGGGCTCATCACACCTCTGATGGCTTTGTTGCTCATGAAGGAGCTTTTAGGTATAAGAAATTGTAATTTTATAAAAATAAAAATATATATATTTGCAGAATAATTAATAGCTTATCTAAATAATTCACTGACCTCTATTACATTATAAGCATTGGTAAAATGCTTGTCTTCTCTTTTGTTTTTTGCTGAAACTTGGAAGTGGATTTTTTCTTTTTAGAAAAGAAAGCCCTCTAGAAATCAGTGGGACTGGAGATGGGTTTGTGCATGTGAGCACCTTGGGGCTCTCCGTGGGAAAGCCTGAGGCAGAGGAGCTGGGGGGTGTTTCTTTTTCTGTTCTGAGTGGTGCTGAAGTCACTAAACCAAGCACCATGGAAATAAGTTCTGACTTGAATCCACAAAAGCAAGAAATTCAGAATGCAGGGAAGGAGCCAGAGTGAGCACCAGGGATGGGATTGGTTCAGACCCCTCTCATTTGAATATCTTGCCTCTGTGGGTTTGTAATACCCCCAATTATTGCTTTAAAATTATTTTTGCATGTAATTTTACAATAGAGATGTGCAGTTTATTTTTATTTTGTTGACTTTTTTTTTTAATGTGAAGAAAAAAAATTATATTAAAACTTATGTGTGATCAACCATCGTATTTCTGGCAACACCACAAGACAGAATTAAATACAAGTTTAACAAATAGATCAAATTATCTGTATGACAAGAAATGGTTTGCATCCTGTATGCTGTTCAGCCCAAATTTTTTTTTTTTTTTGTCTGTTTTTCTTAATGTTTAATAAACTTTTAAATTTTTCTTCTCTCAGCAGTGTGCTTGTTTTGGTGTATCAGGGCTTGGGGCTTTAGGGAGGGAATTTTTCTCCCTCTGGTCAGTCCCACCAGGGGATGGATCCTAAATAATTTGGAGGGGAGTGGGCAAATGTCCCCCAACCTTCCCAGCTGCCACCAGGGTTGGGTATAACCACAGCAAATGTGTATTTATCAGATGAAATAATTCAAATTATACTATAATTAGTGCTACTCACTACTTTAACAAATATATGTATATAAGTAAGCATCATTTACATTTATACATTGTACACTTTATATATCGTGAGATGTGATCATGTATTAATTTGCTGTAAATTCATAAAAATACTACATATCAAGGAGTACTTTTTATTGTAGTATACAACATAACTCATTAATTTTGCTCTCCATTATAGCTAATATTTTATCCAGACCACATGACAGATAATACTTAGTTCAGGCTTTTAGATATCTAGTTTATATAAATAAAAAACAGCCTGGGAGAGAAAAGCCATAACTCAGGACTAACCCTTCATGTATAAAATTATTAAATATGTGTACGTATGTATCTATCTATATATGTATAGCTGGGTACAGAGCATGATAAATAGGCACACATACCTATAAAACTCTGCATTTTAATATCTCTAGTATATATTATGCACAAAATGTATGTTTTAATAACACATTGACTCAGTCTCCCCTCTGTGTGTGCATGCTTTCATTAGTTTTAAAAATATAGCTATAATATAAATTCATATATTTTAATACACATATTAAAGATATGTGTGTATACAAATTTATAAATATATAAATTAAAATTGCATTTTCATATACCATGTGTTTCAGAATTGCTTTTAGCTTCCTATTTTTATAGACCTTTATAAATATATAAATAACTTCATTAATACAGAGGTTTTTAATGAGACAGAAAGTGTATTTGGTCTAATAATCACACACATCTCTGTGCATCCATAGAGCTATACATTGGCTAATTATACTTTCATAGAGCATATTTAACAGTATTTATTTTATTAATAAACCTTTACAACTTTAAAAAAACATACATATGTATTTTATTGCTATGAAGGTCTGATTTTGCCATATATGTTATGCACAAATTATAATTGTTATAATACACAAACACAGTGTGGGCACACACATCCTTGTAGCTCTCTATGTTTTATATATTTACAAGTTTAATAACTGTATGTCTTATAGGATACCAGAATTTACTACTTGAATAAACCTTTTTTAATACACATACACACTATACATATATATGTGTATATATAAACATATATATATATGTAGTGTGTCCATTTACCATTGCATACTCTGATATAAATTCAGTTATATTTTCATACAGCACACGTAGCAGAATTTAATAATTAAAATTCACATTTTAATATTTCTATTTGTGTATTTTATCCCTAGAAAGGTCTGTTTTTAGTAAACAATTCTGTTTTATGCACAGACACATGTGTGTACACAGACACAGGTGTCTTCCTCTGACTGGCTAGTCAGAAATTTAATAATATTATTTCCATATAGCATATGGAACAGGATTAATAAGGTTTCTAATATTTTTATATGAAGGTACATCTAAAAATTGTCATCACTGACAGGTAAAGATCTGAGTATAAATATATAGTCTATATTGTGCACCAAAAATGTGTTTTAATAACCTGGAAATACTCCCTGTGTCTGTCATGCTCAGCCCCTCTGCACAAATGTGTCTCTGTCACAGAGATTTCCATGTACACACTCAGGACAGAAAAACAGCTTTATAAAAAAGGAATATATTTTTATGCAGAGATACATGTATAAAACAATGTGATTTAAAGGTTAAAAATTTATATTTTTATTATTTTTAAAGGCTGGATTTTTTGGGTATTTTTTTCAAAAATATATGAAGTAGTTTTTATTATTATGAAGATAAATAAATGTTATACAGGACACAATAGGTGTTTCTTCTAAAACACACATTTATTATATTTTTATATAAAGTATAGAACAGAGAATACATAAACAATGTTTTTGGAAATGTTTTATTTTTTATATACTTTATATGACAGGATTTTCACATATTATGAGGTATTTATTAGCTCACATTTACATGACCAGAGAAAATTTAAGAAGTATTATTAATATAGCATAGTTATAAGCATAAATATACTTTAATATGTAATTATTTGAAATAAACCTTTTCCTCTCCACTCCAAGCCCAGGACACACACCCCAAACACTTTTTTATGAGGATATTTTGGAGTCGGTTTCCAGAGTTTTTGCCACTTTGAGGTCCCAGCGCTTCTGCATTAGCCGACCTGCTTTAATTTCAGGATAAAGTTGGTGGATTTAGCATTTCTGGGGTCGTTAATGGATGAAACGATCCTAGGAAATCCATGATTTAAAAATAAAATAAAGACTGGAAAAGTCCAGTCCCGAGATGTTCCCTTGGCTGGGCAGCTCTGGAGCATCCGAGGTTCCCTCAGGGCTGGGGTTGTTTCTTTTTCTCTTCTTTTACCCGAGTCCCAATTTTCATGAAATCTGTGAGAAATTAAGAATCTTTGAGGTGCTTTAAATCCTCTATCACCCTTGCCCAGCTGCTTTTAAAAAAGAAATTATTCCGGAGCAAAATAAAGACTCGGCCATACCCGCGGCAAGTCTGGACGGCGAAAAACGAACCCTTGATCTTTTCGGAGGAATAAATAGGATTTGCCGCTGTGGCTGTGAGCGGTCCGTTTCCGCAGCGTTCTGGCGGGGATTTTTAGCATGTAATCATTCCCTAAATGTAAATGTGGGTGGGGAAGGGGGAGAGCTCCATGGTGGGAATGCCCAGCGCGCTCCCGAGCCGACACAAGAGGTCACGCAAGAGCCGCGAGCGGCTCCCGAGGGCCGGGTCTGCTCCGAACTCCGCCAGCTTTTCCCTTCAAATGCCCCCTTCATCCTCCCTCGGGGTTCTCTCCCTCAGTGCAGCCGCTGCAGGCGAGACTCCGTGAAGATCCAAGTCACCAGAGGTCAGGGGACACACACGGTGTCACCTCAGCTTTGTCACCTCGGCGGTGCCACCTCGGCCGCGCCACCGCTCTGCCCGAGCCCCGTGAGGGACATCGGGAGCCCGGCAGGGCCCGAGGAGCTCCAGCTGCTGCCTGGAAGGGTCAAACACGCTCGGGCTCAAAAGGATGATGCTCCATCATTGTGCCTCTCCACAAATTTAATTGAAATGTGAGATTTAGCTGCGCCTGCAGACAGCTCCCAACACCGGTTTCACCTGGGAGGAATGAAACCAGCCAGAGGTGATTTACTGTAACCAGGACTTTGGCTCAGCAGCCCAAGTCCTCTAACCTGTGTTTGGTCCCCTGTTTTCTCTCTCCACCGCTGCAGCCTGCAGACAGAAACATCCCATCTGGAAGGGCACAGCACCCTGCCCAGCCGTGTGTCAGCCCTGGGCCCACCTTGCAGATGAACTGGTTGCCCAGTACTGATTCCCAGTGGCGCTGGAGGAAGCGTGGCAGGAGCAGGAGAGGCCATGAGGGGATGGGACCTATTTCCCTGCCCCAGTTTTGCAGCCCCTCAGGCCTTCCCCTGCCATTTCCCCCTGCCCTGCCCTGTTGCATAGGGCTGGAGAAATCAGCAGCAAAATGGAATCACAAAGGCACAGACCCCAGGGCTGAGTCAGAGGATGCTGCTGGAGAGGAGAAGGTTCAGTGAGGAGAAGTCCCCCAGCAGGTCAGGACTGTGGGAGGTTCTTTACCTGTCCATGGAGTGCTTTGGGGCTGGAGGAAAGCAAATGTGTGTCTGCACACCCCAGCTGGGATGGAAGGGACTGTCCTGAAGATGCTGTTGTGAAGCAAAAGCAGCATTGGAGACAGAAGGGAGATTGCATTAAAATAAAAAAAAAAATAGTAGTAATTTTAAAAAGTCTAGAATAAAAAGAAAAAGAGAATTAGTTAAAAAAACCCTCAAGCCCACCGAACAAGAAAGAAAACCCACCATCATCCAACAGAAAATCCACTCACACAAAAAAAACTAAACAAACCAATAACCAGAACAAAGAGTGCTAAGAAGAAGTGTGGGAGATAAGAAATCCTGTTCACTCTTGCTCACCAGAAAGCCCTCTGAGAAAGGTTCCTCTCACAGCGAGGTAAAAACCAGAGAACAAACTGTGCAACCAGGTGTGGTCACCTCGAGCGTGGGGCAGTGATTGGCTGGGGACACCTGGTCCAAAAGGTGCTTGGGGATAAAGATGTGTGAGCAGCGACACCGCAGGGCTGGGCAGACCATGTGTGCTGCTTTTGCTCAAGTTTGGAGCATAAAAAGGCCTGGGGTTTTTGCAATAAAGGGTTTCCTTCGGAGCGAGCCAGAGGGAGGTCCGTGTGTCTTTGTTCCTCGTTGCTGCCAGAGGGAACAGCTGCCCTCCTGGGGTGCTGTGTGCTGGTTTAGGGGTACAGTTAATTTTCTCACATGAAATTACAGCTCCTGCTTCCTCCTCTCCCTCCTACTCCACTGTCACTAATTTCTCATGTCCCTGTGTCACAACGTCAGCTGGAAAACTGTCTGGAGCCTGGAACACCCTGCTGGCTCTGTCAAACAAGGTGGCAGGGAGGCAAGATTGAAGGGATTGAGTTTGTTTAAATCTAGGGGAGAAGAAAGCAAGGGAAGAAGTGAGTCTCCAGCTACAGAAAAACTGCCTGGAAGGGCTGTTTTCTGAGCTGCTGCAAACAGGAAAAGGAGTAACAGGCTTAAAGTACAGCAAAGAAAACAGTGCTTGGGCAGCTCGAAAAAAAATAAAAAATAAGAGGGCAGAGGGTGAAACATTGAAATAAACTGCCTGGGAGGATTGTGAAATCCCCATTATTAGAGGCTTTTTAGAACAAGCCTGTCAGGACTGACAAGCAGAGTCCATCCTGCCTGCAGGCAGAGGAGGGGCTAAAAATACTCACAGTCCCTTCAATCTTTATTTTCAGTGTTTTAGCAGAAGGCTGATAAAGCTGCTCAGCACCACCATCAGCTTCAAGACAAAAGCCATTCCCGTTCAAACATATTCATATATTAAGACACATATTAAAAAAAAATAAAATCCATATTCCTCTCCTAGACCAATCCTGAGCTTCCCACGCTCATGGGTTTTGATTAGAGAAGACAGTTGAGTTCCCACAGCAACAATGTTCAATCCTTCAGCATTTAAAATGCTACTGAATCCTTGCTGGTTGAAGTCAAAAGTGCCACCCTGTTCAGTAGGTGTTGTGGGTTGGGTTTCAGTGTTTCAACATCCTGAATTACTACAGCTCTCCATCCAAACATCCTGTGGGAGCTCTGGATGTCCTGCTGGAGAATGGCTCAGCTGCTGCCTGGCTGTGTCACAGCAGCCACATCTGGTCACACCTCTGGGCCTCTCCTAGAAGCCACCACCACCACCCACCAGACAGTAAATGAGGAGGTGCCTGCTGGAGTTAAAGCCACTCATTTGCTCAGTCTCTACCAACAGCTTTTTACCTCTGAAAATTTAAGGGAGATTTGCAGAAGCACCTAAAGTATTTGGGCACTCAAATCCATGCCAGCAGGGCTGGGGCTGCTAAGCAACAGAGACATCTGAACAGATCCCTCTGAGAGCACACGAGCTTCATTAGCCAGTGATGTAACCAGTTATAAAACTGGCCTCCCTGCCAGCCTTTTGCAACAGGACTTTGGTTCCCCCAGCTCATCCTTGGGAGCAAAGGGTTCTGCAAAGGGAACAGGCACTGCCACCCTCGCTGCTCACCACACACAGGAGGAGGATGCTGGGGTGAAACAACCGAGGGACAGACACCCAGCTCAGGAACAAAACACCACCCCCAAACACTTCACAAACAGGAATCTGAGAACTCTTTTATCAAGAGAGCCCTGCTTTCCCTGAGGCCTGGGCCTGAATGGAACTTCTGTGTTCAGCTGGCACCTGGGCCTCTGTGCTGAATTCTCCAGACAGGCTGCAAAGCTCACAACAACCCAGAGGCTGAGCAGCCTGGGGATGTTTAGCCCCAGGGACAGAGTTGCCACACCACTGCTGCTTGTGCCACTTGGGCAGTGCTGGGAATGCCAAGCTCAAGGCATCCCAACACTTTCAGTAGCCACTGGAGAGCATCTCAGGTGTCTGATATCCATTCCCTTCCCTGTGACAGTGGTTGGTGAATTTTGCCAGCCAAGGGATGACTGAAACACTCCCTTGCAGCAGGATGGAGGAGCAGCCTCTGGCTGTTGGAGCACAGTGGTCCCTGGCACAGGCTGAGAAAGGAAGGGCAGAAAGCACCCACACCCTGGAGCCAGCTCTGCTGTGCCATCCTGACCACTCTTTTGTCAACTATTTTTAGCTTTAACCTTATGGCACCTATTGATGGGTGAAAGCAACCAGCAGCAGAGCCCAGCATCCTGTGCTCTTTAAAAATAGCAAAGCATGGAGAAAAGATTCAGTCAAGCACATGATGTGACCACGACAGCCTTGGCCTTCAGGGACATCTTGTGGCTAAACACACCAGGCCCAAGTGAAGAATTGTGTAGAGGTTCTGAGCAGGAGGGGTATTTAAGAAAGAAAAAAAAAAAAAAAAGAAAAATTTTAGTAT
This sequence comes from Notiomystis cincta, assembly GCA_013398075.1. Taxonomy (NCBI): domain Eukaryota; kingdom Metazoa; phylum Chordata; class Aves; order Passeriformes; family Notiomystidae; genus Notiomystis; species Notiomystis cincta. The sequence goes on along the minus strand of VZRX01015997.1, from coordinate 98,440 downwards.
CTTCTCTTTAACTTGCTTATTCCAGCCCCAACAATGTGCATTTTATAGAATATCCTCAGTTGGAAAGGACCCACAAGGCTACTCAAGCCTCCTTGGAAAGGACTTCCTTACTTACCTGGAACTAGGAGATGGCAACACAATTTCTTACCACAATCACAAATAATTAAGAGGAAAGTGGAGCAGACAGGATTGGAACAGCAGCCTGCTTTTAGACCTCATTTTGTTAGCAGGAAAAAAAATGAATACTGTCTTTGGGCATCCCTCACAGTTTAATTTAAACCAATATAATTCAAATGAGCATTTTAAGATAAATCCTTAAATAAAGTCCTTCATTTGATAAATTATTTTTTGATGTGCAGGATATTGTGTTATAAAAACATGACCTAAGAGTATATCCAGTATTCAAAGTACCTGCTGCATCCCAGACATCTTCTGGAAAGGTCCATCTGCAAAATTGAAATGTCACTGCTTCATTTAGACTCAGCCCACTTGCTGCACTTCTGGAACCTAAAGGCACAGAATATTCAGAGGCAAGTGCTTTTAAAAACCTTTGCCTCAGGAAGACAAAGAAATCCTGCCTGTACTGCAGCAAGCATTACTGGAAAAAGCACTATCCCTACTCCTGAGAGGAATCAGCCTCGAGAGCTGTAATTAGATGGAGGGGGAAAAAAAAGACTAATTGATATTCTTGTTTTTCAGACAGAAACACATTTTTATTCCAGCTTGTCTATATTTTATGCAATGATACTCCTCCAGGGATAGGAGCAAAACTATGTATTTCAATGTTCTAAGCTGAAAAAAACCCCCAATGTATAATGGTATAAGAAAATTGACCCAGAACAGCAAAAGGGAAAAGCAAGTTCTAAATATTGACCAAAATTTAGACAAAAATGTATTTTTTCCAGATTAAAAATTGAATAATTTGGATTGCAGTCTTTTCTACTATTTTTAAATCATTGGCTGAGCAGGCATGAGGGGCCTCAGCTTCAACTCAGGAGTGGCCACAGTGTCAGTCCCTGACTGCCCTGCCCAAGTGATGGAGGGGGAAAAAAACAACCACCATGAATACAGGAGCTTCCAAATTGCACCAAATGTTTATTGTTAGTCTAGTACATTCAATATCATATTGACTAGAATACAGTAATTCAAAATATTTTTGGCGAATTGAAACTTTTTAAAAACCATTTCAAACACTCTAAAAAGCAAATGCCATGAAAAATTAACTTAAAATTAAAACAAACATTCAAGCAATAGTTTCACTTTTGACTACAGAAAATCTTTACATGTTATTTTAGTGGTTTTAGCAGTACTGCATTTCAACAAAATACATGGATTCACAAAAAGTGGAAAATATTAAAATAGACACAATGTTAAAAAACTGAGGCATCCAGATGTGCAAGACTGTTGTAGCAGAATCACCTGCCCAGCTGTTCTCTTTGTTCTCTTTTGGGGCAGTTCATGAGTTTGCTGTGGTGCTGCCACTTCCCTGATCACCTGCTACCACCACCTAGCAATTCTCCAATGTCTTGAATTTAAAGTTTGTCCCTCTGGTAAATTCCCTATACAAATGTAAATATTCTAAAACTTGTGACCCTCTGGCAAATCTGAGTGAAACAGGACCTGTAAAACATCCCTATCTTACTATTTATTGTTTGCAGACAGGCAATATCCAGAACAAAATCTGAAAAAGGCAACACATTTTAGTTTTGTTTTTAAATACTGACATGAAAAACTGAGTAAATTAGAAAAAGGATAAAGTCAATCTTAATATAAGACATTCATTACATAGTGGGACAGGACACAATTATTGGACAAACAGGATTACAATGACTCTTCTACACTGGTCATTAAAGCACATGTTCTACAACCATGACTTGCTACCACAGCTGGATTTCCTGTACAGACAGACAGCAACAAAGACCAGTTGGGCTCTGTGTGAAGTCCCAGGATGACAACTGACACCCTGTCCAGACCTCCAAGCTCTGCTCCCTGCCAGGCTGTGCTTGGGAAGAACCCTGAGCTCCAGCAATGCTCTGCCTGTTGCTCCCACCAGGATTTCCCAGCAGAGCCACTCCACCAAAAGCTTAAATCAGTTTCAATCCCTTTGGAAATCCAAGCCTCAGTGTCATGTGTGTACATGGTCTGGGGAAATGAGGGACCCTGGCTTGGATGGTGGATACTCCTACCCCTGGGAACAACTGGGGACCTGGAGGAGAAAATCACCTCAGCTACTCCTTTTACAGCTCTTCATCACTAATAAAGCCAACTTAAGGTCTGGTTCAGTGGTACTGTAAATGAGCAGAATGCTGCCATGTTAGAACTCAGCAGAATCACATTTAGGTTTTAGTTTGTAAAAGTGGTTATTACAATTACACCTGCAACACAACCTTCAAAGAGGTACAAGGTTCGCTCATCAGGACAGAGTGTGGAATGTAACCATGTCTTGCAAGGTTTTGCAACATGAGTAACTGCATAGATGACAGTTGTGTGTCTTCAGTTCAATAAATGTACTTTTAAAGTTTACAAAAAACACAGAAAAGTTTCTATAAAAGTCACATTATACCAAGATAATGGGTGGTAAAAGTAGATTTGTTGTCTCTGATTCATGTTTAAGAAATGACTCGTGGAATAGGTGATAGAAATCAATTTCAGGTCAAGAGCATTATGTTTTCACTATTGCACTGACTTCACCATTTGAATCACTAATTTAGAAAAATTCACTTAGTTAAAAATTGTAAAATTAAGCTAGAATACAAAATTTGTTTGTAAACATCAGGTAGCCAGTTCTGCTAACATGGAATGGACTCTTGGTTACTGCAGTACAGTATCTTGGTTATTTACAGCACTTGCCATGTGATGGGCAATGGCAGGACACAAACATCAGTTCACAGTAATTGTGTTCACAGAACTACCAAAGTCAGTGCAGTTTTGCTGTGCAATTTTTCCAATTCCCTCCAAATTCTTTAAGTCAAATAATACTGTTACAGAGGCCAAGTGCAGATTTTTTTTTATATATATCCATATATCTGCAGATATATAGAAATATACACTATCTCACAAGTGGCGAATGATGTCTGCAGGACTTCTGTAAAGGTACTTCCAGATGGCATAGTAATGGACAGCAGCTGCTGTGGCCACGAAGAGGTGCCAGATGGCGTGGGCAAAGGGGATCACTCCATCACTCTTGAAGAACACCACGCCCAGGCAATAGATCAAACCTCCCCAGGCCACCTCCTGCAGTCCCTCCGTGTTGCTCTGCCAGGGAACAAGGACGGGTCAGGGGCAAGGTGTAAAGGGGGCAAAGTGTATTTATGGACAAAATACAAAGTGCTTTTCTACACCCAGCTGGCTGTGACAGCTCAGAAAATCTTGGGTGGGACAGATGGACAAGTGAGAAATGCAGTGTATTTATATTACACTCTGTGAAATGCACAATGATGTGTTTATACACAATGTCCCCATAGCACTAGAGAAGTTATACTGGGATAACTCAAGAACTAAAACAAGTTTGATGGTTTGCTTCATCAGCAGAGCAGACAAACATGGAGACAAAGAAAACAACATTACTCTGTGGAAGAGTGAGTTTATGAAACTCCCAGCAATACTTTGATACAGCCAGTGAAGGCATTAACTTGAAAATGTGTCAGTTTTATATTAGCAGCAGAGAGGGTCAATCAACATTATTTATAGTTATACATTCTAAATAAGTTCAGAGTAAGATGCTTTTCAGATGCACCAAGAAACCCAAACTCTCTTTATCTACACAAGGCAGCCCAGATTGAACAGAATAAGGCAGCATTGCACTGAAATATAAACTATAAGTCCAAATTATAACTGGTTGGATTTGGTTGTTCTGCAGAGAACGTTTACAAGTACAGTGTACTAAAATGAACATCTCTGCAGAGGAAAGAGCTGCCCTGGAATTTAAGCTGGTTATAAAAGGCAAGTGTTGTTTGTTTGCACTGTTAATAGTCACATTCCTTACCATGGAAGTCACTACCAGAGCAGGAGAAAATCCCATCGCTAAATAGAAAAAGAGCTCAACGATCTTATACCTAAAAAGGAATGATTTCAGTCATTTAAAGAGGTGTACAAAAGGATGAACATTTCCTTCAATAGTAAAAAAGAATATTTTAAATTATGTATTGGTATGGGGGTCATGACTCTATTCAAAAAGCTTTTCATGCAGATAGATAACCAGTGTTTTATGACAAAATTAAAACCAGTGTTTCTCTCTGCATTGCAGAGCTGCAGGCACTACCTTCTCTAAATACTGCCTAGATGCCTTCACTTGCAGTAAGTACAAGTGAGAATAAAACACTGAGACAATTTGAATTTTCTTATTTGCTGAGAACTTTGGTAGCTCAACTCCAAAACAGAAGAAATTTGGTCTTGTTCCTTGAGGATAATTTTCAGTTTAAAGTTAAATGCAAAGAATAATTCTTACTTTTCATGGTAGAGAAATACATAAAGGGTTCCTCCAGCAGCCATCAGCCAGATAAACCATCGCATGTGAGATGCCAGAGGTCCCAGCTCACGGAGATTTAACCTGGAGGCACAAGGATTCCAAGAGACAAAAGTGCTGAGTGAACAGACCACACTGATACAACAGCAGTAGGAACTGATAAAACCAAATAAATACTCAGAGCTTTAACTGTAGAATGACAGGGGAACAAACACTGGGACATTCTATCCACAGAGAGGCAGAAGGTGTTTGCATTGATGGGTGGAAAGCATGAACTGAGGTATGTGGAATGTAAATAAACTACTTTGTGATGTTTTGTAGCATTACTTTCTGTTCAGCAAGGCCCAGGAGATGACATGACAATGTCTGTCACAACACAGAATATGGTCAGTTGCATCCAAGAAGGCATCTATAGATTTTGGAAAGCTGCAGTGACAAACTGTTTACTTTGGAAAAGCTTTGATTCTGCAGCTGTGCTTCCCATTTCTTACCATGGTGCGTAGGATGCTGCTATGAAGACGTAGATCATCATTCTGTCACACATGTGGAAGCAGTGCTCCATTGTCCTAGGGAGAGAGAGACAGAACAGACCACCTTGACCCATTTTGGAGAGATTTTTACATCATCTCATTTTCCTGACATGCTTTGGAATTACTTTGGGGAAAATACCATCAGGTCCTGAGCACTTCTCCAGTCCTTTCCCTTGTCCACTCCACTTTGCATCCCTGTCACATCAACTCTGCCTAATCAAGACATTCTTACTATTTAGTGACTACTGGTTAAATCCAATTTATGGCTCAGAATTATTTAGGGGTCATACATGGGATCAAAAATATAAAATAAAAAATAAATAATAAATCACAGGTCAGTTTTGCTATTGCTGCCTTGGTCCCAAGAAGTTTCCTGCTCTTTAGCTGGGCATTTGGCAAAAGCTGTGTTCCCCAAACACTTGAGGAACCCTGTCCACTTGAGCATGCCATAGTCCCAGACAGTGTCTTCATTTCTGCAATGGGGTGTTATCTATTAAACATTTACAATAAGTTTTTCCCATTCTGTTTCTGCATTAAGAGCCACTAGGGCCTACAAAACCACATTTTCTTTGTGACAAGGCAGCAGACATTCAAGTTCTTTGGTACATGAGCTTGGCTCACTATTTCTTCCAAAGACATCGAGCGTGTTTTTATCATCATTCAGTAGAAAGCACCACTCCAACCTCCTGTAAAATCGGGTTTGGCTGAGAACCACATTGGGGAAACATCATGAGAGGGTGAAACATGCTCTGGTGCTACCTTAAGTGACTCTTTTTCCAGGAGACGATGTGGAACACGGTGGAGACAATGAAGAGGGCACAGAGCCCCACCCCGTACATCCATGCTGTTATCTTCTCCCAGCGGTCATCCGAGAGCCGGTGGAGGAGGGCGCTGCCCACGATGGCAGGAACAATGAGGAACTGGGAAAACAAAAGGCCATTGTCAGGTCTTTGCCGTGGTGCCACCCACAGAGCAGCACCAGCAGGCAGAGAGAGCTTGGCCACAGCCAGAGAAAGTTTTGTCATTTAGATTTAAGTTGACACATCAGCACCAAAAATTCAACGATGTCTCAGGCATAGGTTAGATCTGGTTTTGCTATATTTTTCCCCACTTGGTACCAGGGAAGGTTACTGACTCCTCTAGCCACGACAGCAAACTATTTTGTTTTATAGCAGTGGTTTTATTTTCACATTCTGCCTCATGTTTTAAAATCATGTTGATCTTACTCTAGGCTTGGATTTAAGCCACCTCTTGTGCACAGACACAGAGCACAAGACAGACTAAAATAAACTTGAATCCCAAATGAAAAAACAAAGCATTTAACAAAGTGCAGTTGCAAGAAATAAGCAAGAGTTTTAGAGTTTTGCAGAACTTGGGTTTAAATCGTAAATAAATTAACAGCAAACTTTTCTCATTAACAGATTTTTAATGCACAAAGATGTTCTTCTAATGCAGCATATCCAACTCTGTTTTCCTTCCCACCTCCCTCTCAAACGTCTTTAATTCACTTCTTCCAAAACAGGTCCTGTTCAAACATCATGATAGAGCTACCTCGCTCGCATGAGGCATCTGGAAAGTGGCTGCAGGCTGCACATACCTGTAAAACTACACTCCCTTCCAGAATAAAATCTGTGATGTACCTCTATCTCCTTCAGGAAAAGGCAAAAAGAAAGGGGGGGGAGGGAAGGAGAAAACCCCACAAATTCTAAAAACACCCTATGTCCTAGAAGTATTTAAAGAAGAGAGCTCATTGACTCAGACATTTCTACCCATTTCCTTCCACTATCAAGGCCAATCTTTGTCAGCCTTCTAAGTTACAAACGCTGCACAAATTCCCTTCCAGGCCCTACATCGTGTCTTAAGATGTTAATTTGTTCTCTTGAATTGCAAATAAGCTTTTTAGGTTAAATTCTTGGTAATTTAACCCAAGTTTCATACGTTAAACAATAAATCCAGGAACAAGCAATGTTTAAACAAATCTGGCCACTTTGCATTACAGGTTTGATAGCTCACACTTCGAAGTTCTAGTCTAGCCTGACCTGTCTGTCCTTTCTCTAATTACAGAGCAGAAGAAATCGAGGTTCTGCTCACTGCAGAGGATTCAGAGCAAACTGAATGGATCTGGGCAGACACTGATTGAGCCAGAGAATAACAACAAAAAACAAGTGGCTTCTCCTTCTGGCTTTGAAGTACATCAGCTGTAGCTTCATTACTATTAAATTTCCTTCTGCTTTGCAAAATTTTGTATATTTATGCCAAAAACTGTAGAGCCGTGGAAATGAAAAGTATGGCATTGATACATTCACAGCATTGGGACTAGAGGTGACAGCACTTCCTGAGCTTTGTAATGAAACTGTGGAAGTTGACTTCGTGCACTTGGACGCCAGAAATAGTCTGCCAGCCTGGCTTCTCATTTATCACCCACCCTGAGTTTCCATGCACACATCCTGGATAGCCCCCAAATCCAGGGCAGGTTGAAATGTGTCACTCCTCAGGAGATCAGGCACTCCTGTTTTCCAAACATGACACACAGTGTGAATGAAGTGTGGCTGAACCCCTGGGACAGCCAGGAACTGATGAGCTGTGACAGCTGTTTCATTTACTTTTTGCAGGGACAGGAGGATCCTCAGCTCCAGGAGTGGTGGTGGAGCCATTGCTCTAAGCGGCGCAGTCCCACTGTACCTGCATTCCTCAGTTCCCTTCCCAATTTTTAGTGCAAATTTCGGTTTTGACTAAACTTGACAGAGAACTAAAAGGTTTATGAGAGATTAGGTACCCATAAATACCAGGTAAAATAGCAAATTCCTCCTAATTCCCCATAACAGCCTAGGCACGAGCTGCTCAGGGACTCTGACAGGGACCATCTTATAGTACAGGAGCCCTCTTTGGAAAGAAGATTTAGATATGACACAGGATAGCCTGCCTTTCTTACACAGAGACCCCAGCTTGTTACTAATCTCAAAATAAATATTTCACAAGCTAAGCTATGACATGGGACGCTCGAATGGGCCAAGAAAAAGTTCGGTGTCAATCACTTTTCCCAGTACTTCTTGTGTATAAAGTGATATAGTTAAAACAAAGAAGCAATTCTCTTATCACCTCTTTCTTTGCACCCTCAGAATCAAGAGTACAGCAGATGAATGAAGACCTTAATCCCTTTTTTGCCTTGTCCTGGCTTTAAAGAACAATTCTACCTCTCACAGGGAGCAGCACTGTATTCCATGAGAAGGACTGATTGTTTTTTCTAAGTGTTCTTTCTGGAAACATTTTCCCCTCTGTGCCTGATAGGTGCCATGGGAACAGTCAGATGAAACAAGACATGTTTTATTACTCTTTTTTTTTGGCCAAAAATAGCTAGATTAAATACAAAATCCAGAAATGATACCCTGCTGCTCCAGCCAATGGGATAGAAGTTCTTTAGATGGCAATGCCATAACAGGTAACTTAAGGTACAATGGCTTTACCCATCTTACAAAAGAAATACAAAACTTTAGTCCGTAAAAAAGGCAGATTTTCCCATGTCCATTTGAAAAAAATCACTTGCACAAGAATTGCATTTTAATCTCCGTTTTTCAGAATGAAAAAGCCATCAATCAGACCTTTAAAAGGAGGGGAATTACCAAAAAAAGCAGTCAGAGAATTAGAACTAACAGAATGAGTGGGATTGTGCTGCGTCATTTTACAGCATGACAAAGCATTTCTTAGCTGCCAATATTCCTTGAAAAAAACTCCAGCTTCAAGTCACAAAATCTTTGCTTATTTCATCATGGAGTGCAAGTCTTCCAAGTGAATATCATCAAACCCAGCAACTTAATGTACTGTGAGCAAACCCAGAACTGTGATGTGCAAATTTACTGATTTTAGCACCTTGATTAATCCTGGCTACATCAGAAGTGGGGCTGGAAGAGAGATCTGCAGAACAAGAGAGAAGGCAACAGTTTCCTAAGCTTTCTAGAGAAATGCCAGAACAAAATAAGAGAATGAAGTCAAAAGCTCCTTGCAATAAGGAGGAAGATAAAGGATTAAAACATGTTTATTTACAGCTATAGGTGGGAATCTTTCAGAATAGATTTCAGCACAACCCCCATGTGATGTATTTTGGGAAACCAACTACCACAAACTCTGCTGTCACTATGAGCAAAAAGCCTTAAGGCACAAGGAAAGAGGCTGACACAATAAACTGTGAACCTGATCAGGGTCACTTCAGGGAAATTACACTCTGGTTATCAACTTACAGCAAAGTATCCAGTACCTTCCCCCTGTCTGGGGTTGCTTAGGATACTGCTCCACTGCTCAGTATTTTACCTGTATTCTTTCCATATTTCTCTAGACAATTTCTGCCATGGAGAGCTTTAAAAACCTAATGGAAGTTTTGCTTTTGTAGATAACATTCATGGAAAATGAAGTTAATTTCCTTGCACATCATGCAGGCAGCAACAAGGCCCTTTGATGCACGAGGCAATGCAGCAGAGCATGGTGTTACTGCTGCAATCTCACGAGCCTCTCTCTCACTGGAGGGCACAAAGATGGTCCCCATGCTTCCTTTTTGGAAAGGAAGGCAACAGAAAGATCAATAAAGTTGCCAGCACATCCCCCCCCACCCCCAAAAAGTCTGACAGTTAGAGGCAACCATGAAGGGCTGTGCCCATTTCCAGCTGCCTGCTCCAGGAGTGCCCTCCTGTTACCATTTCTCCCAACTTTTCAATTTTCCCTTAATTTTAGGAGACCAGTAACATGGAGTGGGAGGCCCACAAACAACTTGGGTTGTGCAACACAGAGAGAGCAGAGAAACTGCTTATACCAGTTAGTGGGAATGGAGACATTTTCATCAGAAGAGCCCTTCTGAAATTTTTATGGCCCCTTCTTCCATGCTCGAATGGCCTTCTAAATGCTCCAGGTCTCATTTTTAAAATATTTATACTACTTCTGTTTTTCCATGCACTTCACTAACCCAGCCTGGAATACAGACTATAATTCATTTTAAGAATAGTTACTCCTTTTAAGGCAGTTGGAAGAAACATTTAGAGCCATATAAAGCAATCTATGTCTAAATGGTTTTAACACAGACCTGTAACTACCTTTTGGCTGATAAACCTTAAATACTTCATGATGAAAAAGCCATCTCTCCCCTCCAACTCTTACAAACCTTGCTTTTCTCATGCACTGTTTCCTTCCTGTTCCTCTAAACACAGAGAACAGTTTTTTCTGTCTTTTTCAACTACTTTGCTGCCATTCCTGTCTCCCAGTGTCTGAAGGCAACTCAGCGCTTCATTTAAAGCTTAAAAAAAAAAGAAACCAAGACATTTAAAACAGCCTTACAAGTAAAAGATTTGATGATACCTTACTATGCCCACAAAGCTATCTTTTAAGTATTGTACCAAAAACTTGTGCCTAGGATTCTATATCCTCCTTTATCCTTGTTTTTTTGTTGCTTGTTTGGTTTTTTATTAAGCAGCTGCCATAAACTGACTCCTGTGTAAGTCCAAACTCAGATGGGATACCTACTGAGAAGTACAGCCACACCCATAAAGTACAAGTTGACTGCTTCCTGAATTATGAATTAAGGTTTGGAATAAAAATATATTGAAGAACCATTGCTGAATTCTGTTTTGTAGAATCATCAATATCTAATTGAAAACTCACATTGTAATCTAGCAGCCATGTGACCATCTAACATTCAGTAAATCTGCAACACAAAGGAGATGAAAACATCCTCCCAGCTTTTTCTGTGCTTTCCCAGCTTAGACTCCCATTTCAAGACCTTAAATATTGATCAAAAGTTACTGCATATTTATTTTAACAGTTCACTGTAGGTTTTAGCAGGTAGTTTGACTGCTCCATAAGTAATTAGACAGCTCTACCACAAACTGCAGCCTACAAGAAAACACTGACCCATCTTGGCTGACACCTCCTGCTAACAGGCAGGAGTAAGACATGCCTGTTTTTCAACTAGGTGAAAGCTGAAATTGCTAAGAAGCACAGCAACTTCTGCCAGATATTTTGAAATCTAACTTTTTGGCCAGAGCAAACAAGATTTGCACAAGGACTATGAGATAAACTACATATGTGTGCTAACTAACAGAATGTTGCTTCATTCCCTAGACAAATAAGCATATATTTACATAATGCTGTACATAAGACCCTTGGCTTAAGAACACAGAAGCTTCAGTCAACTTTTCTATATGCAGAACCAAGGTGATTCTGTTTTTACCAGCACCACGGAGCTGTGTGTTGGTTATTTATGAAATACTCACAAGGGATCCTTAAGAATAGAGCTCCTTCTAGAACTGAAGAGTCCTGGGCACTGCTTTGAGCTTTCATATCTGCAGCTCACTCAGATACACTGGAGATAAGAGACTGAGGACAAAGTCAAACATACTTCAGATGTTTGGAGTTGAGGGATTGAGAAGCACAAGCTGCTTTTATGAAAGGGCAAATGCTATCTTAAAAAGCAAACAAACCCATTTTTAAGTCCTTTTCAAAGTGCCAAACAGCAAATTAAACTTCCTAATTACTAAAAGAAAAAAAAAATCAAAGTGGACTGCTTTTGTTATTCTTTGTGTGAATACCATATATTCAAATCTAGAATAAGTCCTTACATTGCAAAAATAAGGAAAGACTTGAAATTTCAGCAGGGCTGTCAGCATTATCTGAGCCTCTTGCAAAATAGCAGATTCCTTCAAGAGTCAGTAGGTATCAGAATTAAACCATTCCAGCTCTTGTAGCTCATACCCACAGACAGTCTGATGAAGCCTTCCCATATCTCACAAGGATAAATCTCTTATACTTCCAGTACACAATTTGCACAACATTATGTCAGCACAGACCTGGGAAATCCACCTTGCAGGCTAACTAGTAGTGGCCTATACCCCCTTTACTGCAGGCATCCTTTGACTGGAACAGAGGGAAAATATCAAGTTAAAGACCTGTAACACTGGTGAAGAGGAATCTTATGAAGTATCTGGAGCTCCAAGAGATTCAGAACATCACCAAGCATCTAATTTTCTGGACTGTTACAGCTAATGTCTATATGCACAAAACCAGAGAGAGGCTGTAGATATGAACACAGTGAGGCAAAGGTAAGCATTTAGCAATCCAAACCCACAAAAATTTATTGAAACATCTGGTTAAAAACAAACAGGAAAAGAAGCCAGAATTGTACTTACTGCATGTGTGTAACAGTTAGCAGCATGTTCATAGCAAGTGGGTTTGTAGCGGCTGTTGGCTGGAGCTGGGTGGTTCATGAACCTGTGGAATAATTAAGAAGTACTTTTAGGACAGTTACTAAAACATCTCTCTGAGTGTCATGAAGGAAATGAAGGAATACCTCCAGTCTAGTAGTGTTCAGAATTATAAGTACAGACATGTTCAAAGTAACTGTGATTTCAATTGCAAGTTCTCCCAGTAAAGTATCTTACTAGATGCACATGTTAAATAAATCCCTGTGACTGCCTGGTGCAGGGGATGGTTATCTTTAATCAAGAACTCATATAGAGCAGTCAGACTCCCTCTTTTCTGACAGTTTGGTCAGATGAAGAATGAACTACTTCCTATTTAAATTACACAGCAAGAACTCAGATTATTCTTGAAATATGAAGTTTTTCATAGCTGTCAGAGGCTACTATTCTTTTAAGAAGTTCTTGAAACTGCAGCAATATTCTGTTTTGGAACACTTGAACACTGACTTTTTAACTCCTACAGCAAGCAATATTTGTGTCTGGAGCATGAAGTGGCTAATTTTTTCCAATCTTGTGTCTGTAACCAAGATCCAAACTACACGGGGGGTGAATAAAGGAGACTCTAATGTCAATTCCAAAGAGGAAACATTGCAAGAGGTTTGCTACAGACATTCCACCTTTTCCTCTAAGAATTTTGAAACATTCTAACAGACAAACAAATCACATCAAACACAGTCTGTGCAAGTCGAACAGAATGTGATGAAACCTGAGAAAGTTTCAGAAAAACTTGCCACTGCAAGTGTTTCATTTCAGTGTATTAAAGACCCCAAACACTTGAGCTGTTTCTGTGAAACCCAACAACTGAAATCTGTATAGGAACACCTGTAAAAGAGAGCACACACCTACATGCAACAGTCAAATGAAAGCTGTGAACTTCTGCAGCTCCAGTCTGTCATCCCAGCCCTGCTGATGGTCTATTAAAGTGATTATCTTTCACCAACAATTCCAGTTTATTCCAGACTATTCCAAAACTATGCACTGACAATTAGTCAGGTATCCAAGAAGTCAGGAACAGCTTCACAAGAAACACAGAACATGTCTGCATGCTCATAACTTTGTTACTTAGATTTATACAAAAAGCTTGTTAGACAAACTTTGGTCCTTCCCCATGTCTCCCCTGGTTTAAATCAAAATGAGTCCTATTTTTATGACATCTGTAAAATATTGGCCAACCTCAAACCAGGGAAAAGCAAACAAACAACTAAAAAAATCCAACCCAAATCTTACAGTTGGCATAAGCAGTTCCAGATTTCTGGGATATTTCACTTGGTTTTCTTGACTGATTTATTAAGTGATTTGTAAACCATTTTTTTCTAAACTGATACATGAAAATGTAGCAGCATTTGGAAAATAACACAGTGTCATGATCTCTCCCCAAATGGTGGCAATTTCAAGAAACAGTTTCAATTGTTACTAATACAAAGGCTAAGAAAAATGTGGATATAATTCACAGACACAGAACATAAATGGTTTTTAGCAAATTAATAACCCTGCAGGAGTTAATATATGGTTAAAAATGGCAATTCTTTTGTCAGTGACAAACGGCACCTTGCTCTCCTCTCCAAGATAACAATGACATTATCATCACAAAGGCTCATAGAATATTTGGAAAATTACTCTTTTCCCAGTGCTTGTAGGTCTTCAACAGCTGCTGAACACCATCTCTGTATCCTCCAAAGATGGAACATTCAGTTTGCTCAGTTCTGCTTCCAAGTTAGGAAAATGTTTAAAAATAAAAGCATCTGTTGGCTCAGCAAGTGGCCAGGCTTGCACTGCCCTTGTCCAACTCCATAAATTCAAAGTCATGGGAAACTTTTCATTTATCACATCTAGAATATTATTACATTTCTCTGTGGCGGTACCTTGGAAGTCTCACAAGAAGTAAATAATAATAAACAAAAAGAAATCAAACAAACTCAAACCTAAAAAACCAAGAGGATTAAGCTTATACTTTGTAGCAGCTTTATAATTCCCGTTGTTCCAAATTTCTATATAAGTTACTATTATCATATAAAAATCTATAAATAACTGATGCCTTCTAGTGGGATTTTCTATTATCCAACATTAGACTACTTTTATTTTTTTTTCCTTTTTTTCAGTAGAAAATACACTGCATCTTTCTAAAGCAATCACATTGGATCTGGGGGTAATGTTAGATTTTAGAATTATGAACAAACACTTTAGAAATTAGGACCTCTGACTCTTACTAAGACATTTATTAGCTGCAGAACAGAACACAAAGTCAGTAACAAAATTACCCTTGCTCTGTTACCTACACACAGAGTTGGGTTTTTTCCCTGTCTTGTTTGTGGCAGCCCAAGAATGATGCAAATACTCCACACCAGAGCTCCAGCAGAACTCCATCATTAGCAGCTCCTCACCCATCCCCTCCACCTCAGTGTTTACACTAATAACACCAACACCACCAGTGTGTTTTGGCAGGAGGAGAAGGGTTCAGCTTTACCTCTGCCTTGCAGAAATGGGTCTCACAATGCCCCATTGTGCACAAAATGTGCACAAAGCACCACTGCTGTACATTTGATGGACCTGCACCTCTCCCTTTTGAGAGGCATGGCCTGCAGCAGGCTGCAGACCCTGATGCCAAACACTGGAGAACATTTGCTCAGGTCACTACTCACAGGCAACGCTCTTTCTAAAGCGAAGTTTCAGTTATTCCCCTCTGCCTTTTGATAATTGGCTATTTATAAATGTTATCAGGAACAACTTCAGAGGGAGGATCACTAACGAGGTGGTTGGAAGGGCAATAATGCCAGCCAGTGCTTCTCTTGAGTTAGTTTCATTTCCAGCTTGACAGTTTAGCTTTAATGTCTTAAGAAACAGATGTGAATTTTGAAAATAGCTGCTCTGTGATATTAGTGACGTGCTCATCAAACCCAGGACAATTATTCTGACACAGACTGTTAAAGTCAGTCATATACTCCTGCACTTATAGACAGTATGACATTGCAACATAAAGCCAGAAGAACGTGGTTGCAGACTTATTCACATTCTAGAGGCAAAACAGCTCTGCTCTTTCCTAAAGATAAATAAATAAACAAATAAACTTCATGCTACCACCAACAATGGATGCTTCTTGCTTCCTGCCTTGTAAATACTGTAACACAGGGACATTGTTCTTCCTCCTATCTACAGGTCACGTTTGCCTCTTCTGGAAAAGATAATTGTGGGAATTATAATCTTACCTTCCTAAAAGTGGAAGCTCAATAAAGAGCATTCAGATGCTGTTTACTCCTAAACAAAGGCTCTCTATAACACAGCCATTAAGGTTATTATCAAATGCAAGACAGTCTGATAAGTCCCACTGAACTGGACTACAGTTTACAGGAAATGTCTTTAATTGAAGCCTTTTGATTCTCTAGCAAATCTCCAGTGCATTCCTTTAATAGGAGGTCTGGTGAAAAGAGAGTCATTTAATCAGAGGATATGCAGCACATCTCACAAAGGTGCATAAATACTTCTCCATTTAAGATACTGACAATCCAAGATACTGAAGATAAAATATTAATGCCTTCAATACCAGAATATGAAATTTCTGAAATTAAGATACTAAGAACTGCTTGCAGCCAGCCAGGAGAGCAGAGTGTTTCTGCACTGAACTGAGCTGTGAGTTCCTTTTCACAATTTAAATTTTCAGTGCTCAGGATCTGCTCAAGACCAAGGAAGTCCAAAAGTCAGAATTTCACAGCAAACAAACAACTTCTGATGAACATATTCCCAATATAAGCAGAAAAAAGGTATTGAGAGAGACATACAACAATTTAAAACAAGAGGGGAGTAACTCATACCCCCCTCCCTTCACACTACTTGATCTTTGATCTTGAAATACTTCAAATATTTTAAGTATTAAACATACACACTGATCCACCTTTCTGACAGACCCTAATCTCAAGCTCCTATTCATTTCCAAGGAGCAGATGCTGCATGTTTCCCAGAGATTCCAGAGTTAAGAGAAGATAGTATTTGGGACACAAAGCAGAAGGAAAATCCGAGGGTTCTTAATGCTTTGTCTTTGCATGCAAAGCCAGCTTAGAAAAATAAATTACAAAATCCTGAATCCACTGCACGTATCTGTATAGCATTTGTCTGGAATCACAGCAAGCTTAGACCCCAGACTGCAAAAGGGAAATAAAATCTTGCCTTATTGATGATTCCCATCTGCTGAATGAATTACTGTTTTAAGCATGAAGGAAAATATCAGTGAAAACAGCAAGCACTGATAATGGCCTCCAAGATCTCGATTTTTTTTAGTCTTTTCAGGAAGTATATTTCCTTTATTCAGCTCAAAAGACCTCACACTTCCTTTTATCAGCTTAAAAGCACATTCCCCCTGTTTGTGCCTTTCTTTCTTTGTGCTTTCCAGCAGCAGGAGAAGCCATTTAGACCTAATAAACCACAAATAACAGCATATGAGAAACTTCAAGATGGGCGTAACTCCACAAAACCGGCAGTAGCATACATCAGATGGGGTTAAAAATTGCTTCATTATCTAAATATATGCTTCAGTATCTAGGATGTTATCTAGGCTCTTTGTTTTTGAGAGGAAGAACAAAAAAAAATTACAAGCAGGTCAAAACAGATTTGCACTATATTTTTCTGATGACCATTTAGATTAGATTTTGAAGAGAAACTAAAGGATTTATAAAAAACTTGCTTGCTTTGACCAAACTGGCTGATATTTCCTCTTTACAAATTCATTCAGTTAAAACAGATGTATATTCCTCTGCACTAGGCACCTTCCTTCCTGGATTTGACAGTATCTAGCTGTGGTTTGTAACTGTTCACATAATCTTTACTATCACTGAACATCTGAGGCACAGAAATAATTCAGATCAGTGCAGAAGCAGTTCCCTTATTTGGAAATATCAGTGAAATCACACGCTGTGTGAAGGTTCATGTACTTACAGCATGATACTAAAGATAAAAGGAAATCTGCAATACTCTGAGAATCCACAAACAACTCTGGTATCATACATAGACTGGGTCACGGAAAACACTGTCTGTGCATCCCACTGACCTCCCAAAGCTTCCCCAGCCTTCTGGCAAGTATGAAAGGCAGCAATTTAAGCCAAGAGTGGGCAGCAATCACAAGTCTCCCCAGGTGCTGCAGCACATCTGAGCTCAGGGGCAAGGGACCAGCCAGCCGAGGTGTGGGCCAGCACAGAAACTACGTCCGACCCCATTCATATTTTCTCTTTCAGTTTTATTTCCCTTTTAATACTTAGGTCTCAGTTTCTTGAGCAAGCTGGTGAAAAGAGAGCGGGGCAGCCCTGTGGCAGGTACCTGGTGAGGGAAGCCACTGGCCTCACCCAGGAGATGGGCTGTCCATCAACAGTTATCAGCCTGGCATCTGGACTTTGGGCAATGAACAACCAGAGCCCACAGATGTTTATCCAAGAACCACAACTGCAGTTACCCAATCGACCCCCCATGAACATGAGTGGCATCCTAAACTCAGTGAAGGTCGATTTTTAAGCTGAAAAAGCATAGATTTAGATTGGATACTAGGAAGAAATTCGTCCCTGTGAGGGTGCTGAGGCCCTGTCACAGAGAAGCTGTGGCTGCCTCATTCCTGGAAGTGTCCACGCTGGACAGGGCTTGGAGCAACTTGGTCTGCTGCAAGGTAGACCATGGCAGGGAGTGGAAAGAGGTGAGCGCTAAGGCGCTTCCAGCCCCGACCATTCTGTGATTCCACGACAGCCAAGGCGCCCTCGGAGGGGGCCGAACAGGGAGCTCCACCGCGCCGCGGGGGCACACGGAGCCGGCGGATGCTGACCCGGCCCGGCCCAGGAGCCACAGGTCGGGCCCCGCGGGAGCGCCGCGATGCGCGGCTGTGACACACGGCCGGATGCGCGAACCTTCACCCATTTAACGGCGGCGATGAACAAACAAATACACAAACAAAAGACCCTCACTCGCACCCCTCGGGACCCTGCTGCCCTCCCCGCCCGGCACCGGCGAGAAAACCTCGGCTCCCCTACCCATCCCTCACACGCCCCGGGGTCCCCTCTCGCGGGGAGCACCTCGGGGAGGAAGGGGGATCCCATCCCCGCCGGGGGACGCGGCGAGCTCACCTCCGGAACCGCTCCCGGAGCCGCCGCATGGGTCCGGGGCGGGGGGTCGGGCCGGGGGGC
>VZRX01015997.1:0-80002 GCA_013398075.1 Notiomystis cincta | reverse complement strand
AGCCTGGGAGCTGTCGGAGCCTTTCGGCGAGGGATTCGGCACGGGCTGAGCCGGGTGACTTCACCCACCCGCCCATGGGGTCCGGCCCGGCGTGGCAGAGGAGAGCACAGAAAACCGCCGTGGCTCTGCTGTCACATCACATGGGATCATTTACTCCGCTCCACATCGAGGTTACAGTGGCCAGATCGCTTGTGATAAACTGGCTGCCGGAGTTCCCTCGTCTCTATACCCTAATCTTACCTAGTCAAACCAAACTTTGCCAAGCGGGGGTTATTTCACTAAGTGAAAGGACCATGTCGAGCATATTTCTGTAAGGTGAACGAGGTGTTGCCTTGTACAGTACAAATCAGGGCATGAATTAGGAGAATATTAAGTTTCTATTTATGCTACTCTTCTAATCTAATATCTTGTTTACAGTGGGATTTTGAACGGTTCCAGCCCTCAGCAAAAGTGATTAGTAGAAGCACACCAAAGCAAACCACGGCCTTAGACAAATAAACCATACGCAGTGTCAACATCTTTCATGGTAGGACTGAGACAGACAGGATCTGCTGGCGGTTTTGCCATGGTTTGTAAATCATCTCCCAAGCTAAACGTTACCTCTGCCAGGTAACTACCTCCAGCACAGGGCAGTGCGAGCTTGGCTGCATGTCAGGCTCAGTCGGTTCATTGCTCTCAGTCCCATTTACCAACTGTTCCCCTGTGCCAGCAGTGAGCAGAGGATTAGGTGGTAACAGCTTTGTAAACTGCCGTGGCAAGTCTTGCCCCTCAGTTTCTGTAGCTCCAGTAAACAATCATCTCTTCCTATACAAATTGCAGATTTTGTTTTCCAACAGGGGCTTGCTTGCTGCTAGCATAGGTCAGGCTGGGCCAGAAGACTTCTGCAGACAGTTAGCTGCTCAGCTTTTCTGAAAGAGGAGTGCAGAGCTTGATGCTGGAAAGGAGAGCTCCTGAAATGCAGAGCCAAGCTAGTTTCCTGAGAAATACTCCCATTAATCTCAGTGAGGTATCACTGTTAATATGTTGGTACAATCTGTCATCCAATTTAACAGTGTCACTGGTAATAAAGTTTCATATTGCCTACGTTATCTGTTAATCCAAAAGGAGCAAAGTTTGAGGATGCTGCTGAAGAGCTCAGACCTGCACACAGCTGCATTTCAACAGCTGAAGTGCCAGCAGTAGCCCAATATCCTGGCTTTATACTGAGGTAGGGCTTGTGGTGATGCAGCTGCCTTCCTGCTCAGTACCACACACCCATCCTTGCATTCCTCTGCAACTCCCTCAGTAATTTGCACCTTTAAGTTGTAGAAATGTTCAGGACCATGTGATGTGTACACCATGACTGGAAGGCTGCCTGCTTTGTAGTTCTGGCAAAGAGCTGGACTGACTCCTGTAAAATGAGTGTGCTGACACCTTCAGAGGTGCACACAGAGGTGTTGCATCTTGTCTCCATCTCTTCTCATTCCCTCTGCTCCTCTTTGACTCTTTCTCCTGCCTTCTCCCAAGCCACTGGCTTTTCATTTCCTTCTGCCTTGGACATTTGATCTAGACTCACAAATGTGTCACAGGGCTTTTCTCCTCACAGTTTTCAAAGCCTGTTTTTCCACCTTTGTTCTGTGGACACAGATCTCAAACCAGTAACATCCTGTTGCTGGAGCATCAAAGATATTCAGATTCAAGGTACAGTAAAAAAAAAAAATCACTGTTCAGACTTGTTTACTTTGAATGAAAAGAAGAACATTTATATCATGAACCTTGACTGAGTGGAACCAGATTAAGAACACCCCAACCATCTTGACAGTGCTGGTGAAACTGGAAGATTTTTTACTGGAAATCTCAGTCTATTAAGGAGAGCACTAAATTACTCAGCACAGGTATTGTTAGAGCAGTCCTGACCAATAACATATTTTTAGCACCAGTGACTCTTGTTGAAGTCATCTCTGTAATTGCTTTTGATGATCGAATGAATCAGAGCGCCTTAAAAAAAAACACAATAAAAGAAATCCCTTATTATGGACTAAGGAACCATTAAGTCTAAATGGTAAAAAATGGCATTCAGCATACAAGATTAAGGAAGCAAAAGCCTTGTTAGTTTGGCTACTCTTATTTACAAAGTAAGAAAAACCAGAACCCTTCAAATACCTGAAGTAGTTTTGAATAAAAACATTCTTAAGACTAGAAATATGTCATCATGCACTCAGCCAGAAATGTATTTTAATAAATGAGTCAGGGTTACAAGAAGGGAGAAAGAACTTTTCTTACTGAATGCATCCCTGCTGTGGGGCACAGTCATGTAGTGTGCTTGGAAGGAGCAATATACTGAACATGAACAGCCAAGGGCTGATTAATAAGACATTGAACCTATTATTTTTTCATGGGACGAAGAGACTTTAGTTCTGTGAGGTATTTGTAAAATGGGTTTCCAAAATGAAGCCAGCAATCCCAGTCTGATACCCAACAGACACCCATTTGGTACCTCATAGGTGTTTGCATAGCAAATCTATTACTAATTACAATCCTCAACAGTCAGTAATACATGAGCTGTGTGGTGTGGCCTTATTATTCTTAGGTCAAATTTTACCCATGTACAATCTCCTGCCAGCCCTTCACAAGCACTGTCTACTTGTCTAGAGGTGGAGGAGTTTGTACTCCTGGACTACTGATGAGCATTAAATTGTCACATAAAGACATAGTGAATTCTGAATGAGGCATTCAACCTGTATAGGATTTTGCAAAAAGGGACACAGAAGTGGGGTCTGTGCATTGCAAAATTGCCTTGGGTTGTACAAATCCATCAAATGAATAGGCAGGATTTGCTGAAAGCTTCCTTTTCCCCACCCAAGATGAAAAATTTAATTGCCACTGGGATGCCAATGGTGAATAAGATTCTGTCAGGAGATTAAACTGATAAGAGTAAACATCCTGCACAAAAGCTGAGTTTCTTTTGGCTGCTTGGCACAGATGAGTTCTTATTATAAGCCTGCACAATAACCAGTCCCCTGATTTGTTAAACAGATATCAGAGAAGCAGCTCCACAGTTGCCAAAATGGACGGATTAGTGACAAGACACTGCTAATGCTCCCAGCTACTCACTTTTTGGAGCTGGCAGTGGTGAGGGGCTGGCTTCAGAGGCAGCAGAGCAGGACACATGGCTCAGGGAGCCAGTTAAATGCAGCAGGAGGGAGCAGAGCAGCTCAGGCCGTAGTGAGGCACAGGAAATGAGTTTGGCAGGTGAAACTCCACTCCCAGTTACACCAGAGAGTGAATCAAGTATTTGGGGTAAATAAGAGGAAGAAAAGTACCCTTCTGCTTTCTTTTGACTTCATAACAAACAGAATATGAGGATTTAGCCTTCCTGTCTTAGGAGTGTGCATTATAATAGAGGAAGGCAGTGGTTTCATTAAGGTTTGTTTTAGAAGCTTTAGTGGTAAAGCTCTTTCCTTATCTTGGATTTAGAGAACACAGGGTTTGGGCTTTGTTAGCGTGTTCAAGGACATGTGGCAGCAGAACTACCCTGCAAAAAGTTACACTTTGGGTCCTGCAGACAGCATGGATATAGCTCTTTTTTCTTGCTGCAAACTGACCCAGATTTCTGCTTTATTTAACAGTGTTTTTGAGCATAGTGTGAAGGAGAAGCATCACTTATGGAAATGCATGTCAATGGTCTTGTGAAATGAGCGTCTCTCCCTCCCTCAGCCTTCCCCCAGTCTAATTAATAAGGTCATCCCACTGAAGGCAGGCTTATAAATAGCTTTCCAAACACTAATGGAATTAATTCTGGCCTGGACAACTTTTCCAGAGTGACACAGGTATCTAAGAAGGGCTGGTTCCTTGGCATTTCCACTTAGAGTAGAAATGTTGAAACATAAACATTTACCTGATGTCCCAGCTCTTGCTGCCAGCACTAAACCTGAAATGGGATTACAGCATTGCAACTCACATCACATTTCCTGCACGTGAAACAAGGGATTTTAGAGGGATGGGCCTTGTATTAGATTACATTAGTCTGGATAATGAGGTGTCAAATTCTGCTGAAGGTTTCCCTTTTTCCACTATTTCTGAGGAAAGTGTATTTTTCATGTCCCACAAACCCACAAGATTTTGTGAGGATAATAAACAGTTACTATGGGGAATAACATCGATGTACTTCCAGTTGATAGGAATCTTTACTATGACAGCAATTAATGGGAAAGGAATAGCACAGCTATAAACTCTCAAAAGAGAGTGATGACTGAAAATTGACTAAATCATCACTGAATGGAGCCACTGAACCCCTTCAAAAGCAATGGCTGAATTATTAACATTTAAAATCTGGTGTGAGACTGGAATTTTATAATGAAAATAAAACCTAAACGTGTGATAGAAAAATGTAAGCTCTGATTGTTTAAAAATCTTGAACCAAAATGTAAAGAGAATGTATCAGGAACTTCAAATCAATAAGCATGAAGCTCCTGAAAACATGAGACAAACATGAAATTATAAAATGATTATCTATGTGACTAATGAAGTTTAATTACAGTAAAATAATGGAGAAACACTACTTTGCAGTCATTTTGCCTGTGTATCACAATACACCTGCCATGTATTGCATTTCCAGTAAACAAAAGGACATTTCAAAGATTTCAAAATGCATATTAGGTAGACCAATGAAGGTCAAATTTTATATTAATTCATCTTTTCAATCAAATTCCTTGCTGTTGCATGTTCTGAATATAACCTTCTCCTTAAATGAGGAAGCTGACACGAGGGCAGGAGGTGCTTCATGTAACTGAGAAAAGATCACTTCTTTAGAGAAGGAGAGAAAAGCAGCACTTTTCAGTCTCTGAAATGGCCTTGGACCAGCTGCACAAATTCTGAGTCATCAGATGAATCAAGTCTGTTAATGACTGCAGAGAACTTTTACTTCAAAAAATGCAGAAGCATCCTGCTTTCAGATATTGATTCTGTAGTGCTTCCTTTGGGAAGCTTTAGTCATAAAGGTGCCAGCTTTCAAGGATTTTTTAGAAATAAAAAATGTCAGAAAGGTTTGGCTTTTAGTAATTGTACCATAAAAAAGATGGTGGCCCATAGCCCTTGGAACATCTATCAGTTCCTCTAGCAAAAATCAGTATGGAATTTTGGCTGACAGGCAAAGAGGGAGTTTAAATTAAAGGTAAAATTCACTCAATAAAGAGAATTTTATATGAAAGGCCAAATGAGGACAACCTGACTCAGGAACTAAGCAGCTGCCATTGCCTTCAGCTTCAGACTAGAGAACACCTGAAAAATCACAGTTCACTTTCTTAAAGCACAGGAATAAGAGTCCTGAGGGTCTGTGTTGTAGCCTGCCTTTAGGAAGTCTACAGAGAATAAAGAATTATTCTACTGTATTATAACAGTATATACTCTCAGTGTCATTAGTTCCTAAGAGATGAGGTCGCTCACCCTATCTCTTCTTGTTATTGTGGCCTGCAAAGAAAAGCCCCAGCTGTACCCCACCCTTGGAGGAAAAAAAAGACCATTTTTGCCCTCTCTCAGATGTTGGATTTTAGCACCCAAAAGTGGAGGCTTTTGAAGATCTTTTTAGCAATGTGTTACCCATGCAGAACTAAATTATTTCTCTTTGGACCCACTATTTTAATACACCCCCAAATTCTTCCCTTTTCAGAAGTAAATGAAAATTTCACCCTTATACCAAAGGCAGAATAAAGCAGTTCTGTATTTGAATCCCTGTGCATAGTGGACCATCTTTAACTGATGTTTATAACACTGACACACAAAATCTTTTCCCCTCCTTTCTTCTCCCCATCGCTGGGTTTTTGCTCTGCCATCCATAATCACTCTTAATTCCTCATCTTTGACATTACAATCAATGAAGGGAAATAAGCTGTTACTTAATGGGTACAAAATCCATTTAAGTTAAGGGAAAGACGCTCATTGTTTCCTATCAGCCCTAGGTCAGGCCAAAGTGAACTGAGTGTGTGGAATTTAGCATGTCATTTGTCATCTGAGAGGAAATGATTGCTATATCCCATGTGGACTGCCTAGAGATTTTAAACATATTTAGCAAAAGAAAACAAATTGATTCCTTGTCAGTTGTTAAATGGCTGAAGTTTTACTCTGGTTGGATAGTCTCTCACTTAGCTTAAAATGGTTCTTAGTTTTCTCAATAGTTAAAAAAAAAAAAAAAACAAATACAGGAGAGAAAGATCAAGATGAGTGTAAGTCAGTGAAACTGAAGAGGTGCCTGACTCTGTGCAGGTCATAAAGCATCAACTACACAGGAGCTTGGCCTCAGTGGCAGGGGCTGCACAGAGCCCGTGAACTCACCCTGCCCTTCCTGACAGCCTCTTAGTTTTACTTATTTTAGGTTCCTATAAACATGTTTGGAAAGGGAGAAAACATCTGTACTCCAACCCACAGTGTTGTCTCAGGTCTTCCAGGTCTTGTAAACAGATTCAATAAAATATGAATCCATTTTTCTCTATTGCTTGCAAATGTTTACAAAGATAATTCAGAAGCAAAATGAACATGTTCTTTAATAGAGTCCAACAAACACCAGACACTGTCCCTACTATATCTCCCAATCTGAATTATGCTTGTTAGCCTTGGGAAGAGGGAGCAGAGTGTCTAGCAGGGACAAGATGATCTGAGTGATTGTGTAACTTGCAATTCCCCTGATAAGTTTAGAGACTGTTTTTGCAGTGTTTCTGCTGAAGTAACTTCTGTTATTAAAGGACAAAAGTCCAAATGTTCTGTTTCTTGGTTATGGTGTGTTACAAAGAGTAAAGGGAGTTCTGTTTCACCACATCCCTTCTGAACAGCAGGAAACTCTTGGGATTTATCATTTAGTTGCTGATAGCCAGGCCAAGTTGCTGAGAGGTCAGAGGACTTGCAAGAGACAGAGACATCAAGAAATTTGATTCCAGTGCAAATTTGTCTACTCTGTTCCAAACACAGTGATTGCAAAACAAGTGTTACTGGTATTGGCAACCTTTGTGAGGCCTTACGTCCACCATCCACTTAATTCTGTCTGTCCTTGAGTTAGAATTATAAATTGTGTTATCTTTGATGTTTTCAGACAGACTCTGGCCTGACTTCTCCTTCCACGGTGGTAGATGAAAGTCTACATCATTCCAGTGATACAACTGGGGGGCTGGATGCACACAAATGAGACTCTGGCCCCTCACATAATTGCTGGAAGCACCAAAGTGGGAAAAAACCCTAATAGTTGGGAAGTTTTTAGGAGCCATTCAGACAGTGACTGGGTGAACAACAATCCAGAGGGGCACAGGAGTCCCTCAGCCTGTTTTTAAGATCCCTCAGACAGCAAATTCCTGTCCTCCAGATTCCTGGGTGTTGAGGCCCAGTAGCAATATTTATAAAGAGAGGCTGGTTGAACAAAATCAAGAAATAAACAGATAATACCCCTGATGAAGAGCTGAAATAGAGATGTTTGAGGGCACAGATCATGTATTTATTTCTAGAAGCTGTTCCTGCCCTGGGGCTGTCACTTCTGAGCTCTTCTGGTTACCCACAGAAGGGAGCGGGAATCCTCAACCGGGGCCTAACCTTGTTCTGCTGCATTGGTCATTACAACCTTCTTATCTGGAGCTTGTGGGTGCTAATTGCAAGGCCACATTTTTGGGAACAAAACCCAGGCCTTGGAGGAAGGCCATGCTTTCAAACTGTTTCCTCAGTAGCTTCCCCAGAGCTGGGGCCGCGGTGCTGGCAGCGGATCAAAGCCCAGGAATTCCTGCACTGTGCTCAGACTGTTCCTCCAGGCTGAGGTCACTCCACTCTCCTCCTTTCTGTTTGGTTCCAGCAGGATCAGTTTTATAAAGTGCAGAGGAAGATGCAGCCCTGGTGTGAGTGGGGATGGGGAGGGCACAGTGCTGCTCATGTCCCAGACAAACCCACCTCGGCTGACCCCGCTGGCAGCTGTGCTCTGTCCTGCTCCTACCGACTGCCCAAGGCTTGTTTCAAATAGCCTCACATCTGATATAAATAGGAGTGGTGGTTTCTGAACGGCCTCCAGTTCTTTGGAACTTTATAGGAGTCCTGTAATAGCATTTTACTTAAATTCTAGAAAACAGCCCCAAAGCTATTAGCACCGGAAAAAGCTCTGTGGAGGTTTAGTCAAAATGACAAAAGTCTCTATTCTGAAATTCATAAAGGTATTTTCAGGTTTTCAGTAGAAGTCCAAATACCCATATTTTGGCAGTAGAGCTGTACTGGGTATACATTTGCACTAACAGTAACCATTTAAAAGCTCCTTAGTGCCCTTGGAGACAAAAAGGAGAATGCCTCCTTTGAGGAAAGATGCCCCTTAGCAGAGGAGAGGTGATGGTCTAGAGGGGTTAATCTCTTTCCTGTTGTTCTGGACTTTTGGTGGGGGCAGAGGCTCAATTTTTGGATGGTGACATTAATCCCACACAAACTGAGCAATGGGCTGTGCCCCCTCTTCCACTCCTGCAATATGGCAGGTTAAAATAAATGGTTGTTAAACTCCAGGCTGTATAGTGCACTATGCATTAGTGCTGCTTTTAGTCATCAATATATTGCTATTTAAAGATGACTGAGACTTTTAAGTCTGATGATTATTCATATTAAAAGTGGTTCTTTTTCATTTGAGATTTTATGCTGTCATGCAGACATCTCTATAATTAAATGTGTGCTTGACTCTTTCTGTCTCCAGTTAAGTAGACATTAATGGGGAATCTACCAAAAACAATTGCCAGAAATGTTCCTACGCTTCAATTAAAAAATATTAATATCAAATTACAGTGATGATAAAAGTCCAATATGAGATCACTAAAGGGAATCAAGGCTAATGGTTTTGGAATCATCCAAGGTAGTTTTTTCAAACTGCTCTTTTTCTCAGTTTTTCTATGGTCACAATAGAAACCTGTTCTCCACTGCATGAGGAGGGGTTTAAAAATAAACACTTTTAAGCACAAAATCTCTCCATCTATGAAAGAGCACTACTGAAATTGCAAAATCAAAGACCTTAACATTAGGGAGCACCAAAATTCAAGTCAAGTCTGTCTTAGTCTGTCTCCATCTGTCTAGTATTTCACACTATTTAATGCTATAGTCAAACAGGATTTTTCCTGTGGGAAAAATCACACAACTGAATGGACTATGTTCACTTTGGGAGCAGCTATTCAATATTTCATATTTCAATATGTGGCATAGGGTTTAATCCAAGCTGGGAGGGAGAGGTTTCACACACTGCAGTCTTGATAATCTGATCCTGGGTCATTGACAGAGCAGCCCTAATCTAACCCATACACTGAATCCATGTGCTGAAATTTTCCTGTGAATTTTTTTTGTCTTTAGAATGTTCTTTTCCTACAGTAAGAACAAATCACCTGATGCAGTGCCTGCAGGAGGGAACTGCCTCACTGAGTAAACAACCACCTGGATGCTTGTGGCTTGATTCTACCTTCCCAGGGAGCAGATGGATGCTTGAGATAACTCGAGGTATAGATTGTATGTACCAGTGACTGGTGATCCCAAAGCTGCCCTTTGCCCACCTCCCAGGCCACAGCTCTTCCCTGTGCAGGAGGATTTCCATCCTTGCAGCATTGCTGTTGTGACTTTGCCTCTGTTCCAGGCTATGGAGTGGGGCTGAGCTACAGCTTACACAACCTGCAAACCAAGCTGGAGGCCCATAACACAATCAGAATTGGATCAAGTCTTTTTTAACAAGTGAGTGGGACTTTAAATGGGGATGTTTGTACTCATCCCTCTGCTGCTAAGGAGCAGAGAACAAATATTTGTACAACTGCCTTCACAAATCCAGTTCACATAAACCCTTTGCCCTCCCTGCAATAAAAAGCTGCCAAAAAAGATTGGCTGTTCATTAAATTTTGCTGTGGGTGATGAAAGTGGCTGCCTCCAAAAGCAGTCCTGCCCTCAACCCTGAAACACAGTCTGGCAGGAATGACCCAGCTTGGAGGGTCAATGGCTTGGAGGGCAAATCCTCAGCCTCTCCTGGGAGCTGTGACTCCAGTGCAGCCAGGGCTGCTCTGCACCTTTATTCCAGCTGATTAGCTGCACAGCTTTACATCCCAGATCCTTCTTTTTATCCTGAAATGTGAAAACCCAGGCCAAGCAGCTCAGACCCACTGCAGCAAGGTTTTGCTGGAGGAGGGTTGGAGAACAGCATCATGAGGATGTGTCTGCCCCAGCTGGAAATTTCTGCACAGTTCCTGGCTTGAAGGGGAATGGGACAATGCCCATCCTTCTGTTGACACTCACACGGAGGAGGTGGCAAAGCTGCTCGTATTTGTTGTCAAAAATGGACATGCTAGCAGGAGCCACAGCCTGAGCTAAGCCCGTGGGAATGTGGGCAGGCACGCTGCATGCCTGCCTGGGGAGCTCTGCCAGCTCACCTCCACCCTGACCTCACACAGCCCCTGTTATTCCAGCTCTGAGTCCAGCTCCGAGCAGCAGCTTTGTCCTCAGAGCAGGAGAGAGGTTTGTTTTGATGGCAGGATAATTAATGTGCCTCAGCTCCATAGCTGTAAAATCCCTGGGGAGACGAGGCATGTCTAATTTGTACTGTGCCACAGCCAGGTGAACACAGCACCAGGTCTCTACTCGGGCATGACGGAGCTTGGGCTCAGTATTTACCTGACCACAAAAACTACAGCTGTTTTCCTTATTTTGTAATGTTAAAGCTGGTATCCACTATCCATTCCACTTGGAAAAGTACCACCCAGCTCCCTAGAGAGGCCACAGTGAGAAACCATCAGCTATAGCAAAGTTTTTTTTATGGGATCAAGGAAATTGCAATCACTTTTCTTACACTGGGACTTGAGGCAGCATTGAAAGAGCGAGCAGTCTTCTGCTGTCCTGCAGGTGAGGTAGTGAAGCTCATCTTTTTTGTTACTAAAAATGGGCTAAAAACAGTGTAGGCTAAAGCCATCCTTAGTCAAAGAAGCCCTTAGCTGTTGGCAGGCCCTGCCCTGCAGAGCAATCCTGGCCTGGGGCAGCATCACTCCAACTCTTGTGATTTAAGGCCTGAGGGTATTTTGTATTTGCACATTCATCCTTCACATAACCATGGCCATGTTTACATATGGCTGCTCCAGATTTTACCCTGATTTCCCAACCAACAAGCTCCATCTTTTCCTCCTTGACTCACCTCGAAGCCAACCTGTTCAGTGCTGGTTTGGGAGTGCTCAGCACAAGTGTTGGATAAATGCACTGAAGCAGCAGCAAGGACAGCTTTGGTGACACTCTTCCCATATTCCAGTGTGGTTTATTTTGTGTTCACTATGGTTTATTTTTGTATTTTGTGCTAATAAACTCTGCAAATATAAGTATCGAGCCAGACTGGTTTCTGTGGGTACTTGACACTGATAGAATAAATTATCTTTCCTACATATTTTCCATTATATATCTGCTTCCATTATGTGCTGCACACAGACATGAGAAGGAAACCTTTGCCATCACAGCCCTGTGCAAACACAGTTCTCTTCCAAGCTTTCAGTCTTACTACTAAATAAATATGCATGCAAGATAGCACTGGTATAGTACTAAAAACCCACTATTATTTATACAGCTTTCAAACCTATACAAATTCTAATTTTTCACACAGCAAACTTGTTCTAAGGAAGGCATGGAGCTGCAGAGGATCTTCCACAGCTGTGCTTCCACCAACTCCAGGACCAGAAACCCAAAATGCACAGTAGAGACCAAATCTGTGTTTTTCACTGAACCCAAATGAAGTGTCTTGTCACCTCAGAGGAAACAAAATCCACCTGAGATCTGAATTTCCTCTGGAGGTACCCAGCCCTTTGGTTGTGAAAGCAGACTGAGTTTCTAATCAGGCATTCAGGTAGGTAAAAGAGGAGCAATTCCATAGCCATGAGCTTGGGCTTGAAAAGTGATTGACCCCATAACACTGGTTCTGGAAGAAATTATCTCACCCAACAAAAAGGGTAAAATAAGGAAATTTTTCAATACCCTGAAAGGTAACAAGATGCCTGGCCAGTTTTGAAGCTTTTTGGTATTCTTATATATTCTTATCTATTATATACAGTCTTACATGTATTTATACACACACAGAGGCAGGTGACCCTTGGTTTGCCAGCTAGACTGGGCTGCAGAAGGTGGCAGAGAGGGGAGCAAAGGCTGGGGTGATTCACAAATCTGCTTTACACATTGAAACAAACCTCATGCAAAGTCAACATGGCCTTGCATCATAAAGCACAGGCTGGAGCCAAGAAACAGCTCAGCTGGAGAAGCCACAGAATGAGGAGAGAACAAGCCTGTTCAGGTAAGAGCTCTGCATCTAAAAACATGTCCTGACATATTCACGAGAGGTTAGGTATTTTTGAAGTTGATTTTTCTTCTCTTGCAACTCCCCAATCCTCTGAGCTCATTAAAATTAAGACACTCTAATTTCCAGGAGTGGCCAACAGGGAAAGGTCAAGGAAGGACTTCTTTGTAATTCGACTCTCAAATTCCAGGGAGAAGAAGAGCAGGATTTTCATTAAACCACTGTCAAATTATAAATTACTGCACTGTCAAAGGAAAGTAGGACTGCCATTATGCAAAAGGAAGTGAAAGAAAAGACCTGATGATTTATAGCTTGTGTACTGGTCTGTCTGAAATAGGTCTTGGGCTGACAAAATCAAGGGTCTGGTTACTAGCAGCTGGGTACAGAGCAGCCAGAGCTGCTGCATCAGGGTGTTACACATCTCCTCTGCACAGGAGGTTTTGGGGGGTACATTCATAGAACCCCAGATCTGAAAATGCAGAGTTACTCAGAGAATGTTCTAACATCTTCAAAAGAAACAAAGCAGCAGTTTTTGCACCAAACCTCAAATAAAGAAATCAAGCTCTGGGAACCCAGTGAGATCTGTGCTGAACAGGACACCCAGTCTCTTAGGGAGGGATTCCAGTGTAAAATCCAGAGCTGTTGCTTGCTACTTTGTGTTTGTATTTCCATGGATAGATACCAGAGGAAGACAGTCTGATTAGACAAATTACTTTTGTTCAAATTGAAATAAATATTTGATTTTATTCATCCCATCTTCACTTGAAAAATGCCATCTGTCCACTACAAGGCCTCCTGACTTCTGACTAAGAAAAAAACATTGCTTGAGGCCCTCAAAGGGAAAACAAAGTGAGGAGCTGAATTTCCCAGGTGCAGCTTTAAGGACATGAGTTTAGGGTGTTCAGAGCTGTAATTGCCTTTGTCTCTCAGGAAAGCTTTGCTCAGATCCATGGGTTGGGTCCGACGACCAAGACACTGTCTTTTAGCAATTAATTAGCTACACCAATTAATGGTCACGTTGTACAAAGAATGACAAAAAAAACAACAGTAAGAGAGCAGCTGGATCTGAAAGCAGGGAGGGATGGCAGAAAGCTGGGGCAGCACATCCAGCAGCCAAACTGTGGCTTTGCAGAGGCTCTGAAGTGTGGCAGCCAAAAAGAAATCATGGTTGTACCCATGCAAATTTGGGCCCTTCTCGTGCATTGTCGTGTCACCTCTGGGTATTTCCACTGAAATCCTGTGGAATTACCTTGAGAAACCTCCTGCCTCCAGCAGGAACAGGGAGAACAGAGCACAGCACATGGGCTTCAGACCTGGACCAGGCTCACACCCCACTCCTGAGCAACAGAACCTGGCAAATCCAAAACCTGGAGCATGGAAAGACCAATGGTTTGTGGACAGACACCAAGTGCACATCATGTGCTGTACCTGTATCCCAGAATGTGGTTTTTGGAAAGCTGAGGCTTAGGACAGCAGTTGTATGTCACTGCCAAATCATCTGCCCTGTCCCTTGAGCTTCCAGAGAAAAGGGGTGACCCAAGATGAGGCAAAGAATGAGAATTGAGCTGGGGTGACTTCTGTATTGAATTTAAGACACTGTAATACAGGGTTAAAATAGAAGCACCTGCAGCCTTTGTGCAAGAACCTGTAATTATGTGCACAAAGAC
Source organism: Notiomystis cincta (assembly GCA_013398075.1). Classification (NCBI taxonomy): domain Eukaryota; kingdom Metazoa; phylum Chordata; class Aves; order Passeriformes; family Notiomystidae; genus Notiomystis; species Notiomystis cincta. The sequence continues at coordinate 66,061 of VZRX01015997.1, read as the reverse complement.
AGGTCTCAGCACATGGAGCTGTGTGCATGCATTATACACTAGTATGGGGCTAGCAACCAGAGAAGTTGATAGGGTTGCTATATTATTGCCTTGTATACTATCTTCCATTAGGAGACATGCATTATGATGGTTTCATTTTATAAAATTTAAAATTAAAACATTTTCTGACTGCACCACGCTCAGGAGCAGCTGCTCTGTGCCAGCAGCCAGAGCTGCACCTACAAACCCAGTTCTCTCTCTGCAGCCTTGCCCTGCTCTGGTCATCTGGGGCACTTGCTGTCCCCATCTCCCAGGTTGAAGCCATGATCAGGCTCACTGTGAGTTCTAAGCCCAAAGTGCCCCTTTGAACTCAGGGCTGATCTGAGCCCTCAGTGCCTTCTGGCAGGTTATGCTGTGAGTTTGAGACGCTTTGATCTGGCCAACAGAGGTTTATCTGCTAAGACAGAAAAGCTGGTGCCCTGTAGGAGCAGAGCTAATCTGACAGGGTGGCACTTCAATCAAATGAGAGTGGCAAAATGCTTCTGACCCAAGAGGATGCTCTCAAGCTCTGCACTGAAAAGATGCAGTGCCAGAAGCTGCCCATGCTCACAGCTCTGTTACACACTGGTAGTGCACATCCCACCTGGCCCTGCTCAGAACATGCATTCCTGCCATCCAGCCAGATGCTGGTACCCATCCTGGGGAAACTGGCCTCTGAGGATGGGCAGGGGGCTGCTGAGACCCAGCTTTCACTTCCAGCCATCTGCACAGGATGGGAAGTAGCTGGAGAGCCAAGGGTGCCCTGTGCATTGCAGGCAGGTGAGCGGTGCTGCACACATGCCTGGAAAGAATTCATAGCAAAAGGCTGGACCTGCTCCAGGCCAGGTAAGGGCAAGATTTTGCTGTGTGTAGAAACAAAGAGAGGTGCTTCACCCTCGTTAGATGAGAGCACAGCCTGGGCTTAATCCTTTCGCCTTCATCCATTTCATCCAATAAATATACCTTGACTTCTGCTCAAAAAAAATGGAAATGATCCAGCTTCTGTGACATCTGTGACTCCAGATTACCCTGAATGCTTCCCAGCAGAGAGGGCACAGAAAAAACATGGTCATCTCCTCCCTAGCAGCTGTTAAATGAAACAGGAAAAGGCAGCCCTACAGCCATGCTTTGAAGCTCTGCCCTGCAGGCCAGGCTTTGGCCACCTTTGGGGAAATTTTATAGCATCATTCACCCACCTCCCTGCTGCTGGTGGCACCATTCTTTGCCTTCTTGCCTCACACATGGCTGCTCTCTCCTCTGGGAGCTCTACCCCAGCTTGGGGCATCCTCTCTTTCACTGCACACAAAGAGCAAACAGGCAACAAAATAAAACCACACGTTCACCTTCAACAGCTGAAGAAGGCAAAGCATTTTCTGCTTGCAAAAGGGGAAAAGCAGCAAGTCCATCTGACAGTTTCCCATCAACCAGCCCATGATAATACCTTGCACTCTCCTAATGGCAGCTTAACTGTCACCCTGACAAACAGATGGACTTCTGTAATACTGAGAACACAAATTCACAAGAGGGGGGAAGCCTTGGGATCTGGTGGCCTACAGACTTGGCTGGAGGGAAAAAAAAAAAGGGTCCTTTGTCCCTTCAGCTCTCCAGAGGCAATAAGGGGGGAGCAGCATGTCCCCTCCCAGGCCAAATAACTCTGCCAAGGCAGTTACAAAACCACATAGAAGCGACAGTGATGTGCCCCATCTGCTCCTCCAGTCATGGCTTGACACTCCCACCTGTCCCAGCAGTTCTCTAATCTCTACCACCAGGAACTGGTGAAAACCTCCCTCCTCCCAGGGAACTCAAACCCTAGCACATTTTGTAAATACACATCCCAAAGATGTGGTGTTAATACTTCACAGTGATTTTTTCCATGCCAGAAGGAGTTAAGGTAGGGGTCTCTGTGCTGGCTTCAAATTTCCTGGCTTTCCCCTGTCTGCGTCACGACATAATTCTTTCCAGCAGCCTTTTCCTCAGATGTTCAGAGTTAGCATTGGGATCCCTGCCAGCTTTCCTTCCCAAAACAAACACAGAGCCTCCTGATGCCAAAGATTTGCCTTCTATTCATTTCTCCAGGGATAGAACACTTGGCTTTACAAGTGATGCCCCAATTTTCAATTCAGCATATGTATATAAATAAAAATGCAGTTTTACAGAGCCTTGTCCACACTAGAAAAGACTGGATGGCTTGTCCCTAACAAGCTGTCTCTCCCATCAACTGTAAATAGAGCTTCAATTAATTAATGAGATTATCTGCCAAGTTAGTACACATTGCTTCAGCAAGGAAAATAAGGTTTATTGTCCAACTACTTTTTGCTGGTGTAATCATGTCAGCATCAGAGTTTTTGCTAGTAATAAAAACACCCACCTGTTATTAAACCACTCTGGTTCCAGTGTAAACCTGGTCTAAAACTAAAGCCCTGAAAAGTGATAAAATACCATTTCCATTTCAGTAAAAAGCTTTTCCTTCCCTCCAGTGTCCCTGGGCTCATAACACCTCCCCTGCCCTGGTGACCTGCCTGCTTTGCCTGGAGGGCTGGAAATTGCAGAGCTGCTGGTGGCTGATGAGAAATGATTTAAAGGAAGCGTTGCTGTGAGCCCTGCAGAGAGCAAACCACAGCCCTGCACTGCTCCCCGCAGGGGACAGCTGAAATTTGGGTAGATTCTGCCTCACTAAGGGACATGTCCTTCAGCTTCAGGACAGGTGGAGTGTTTGTCCTCCAGCAAGCCCAGGCTGCTGCTGTCTGCTCCTCTTTTGGAAGGAAAAAAAAGGAGCTTTTCTCTTTTTGAGGAAACAAGTCAAATCTGTGTTTAAAATACTTCTGAAAGAGGAGGAATGCAGGGAACAGGAAAGAAATCACCTGTAATAAGCACTATTAATATGCTTCCAAGTATTGTCTTTTTTTTGGTTGTTGGGGAGGGTGTGAGGTGCAGTGGCTGTACCCAGTGGACAGGGCACCTACAGATATTAAATCATCTCCTGCTACTCACAGATTTTTTTCAATATACCTTTTATGCTCATTATATTCCCTTTATGTGTGCCCAGTTTCCAGCAATAAACTTAAGGCAACTCCCATTAATCTCTCAGAAATTCAGAGGTTTTGTCATTTGAAGAAGGCAAAGGTGGATATGCCCAATCCCTGCCTCCCCTTCTCTTTCTTGAAAGTTTTAGCCCTAAAATTGGCCTGAATTTGTACATTTATGTAAAAGAAGTGGCAGAGATAAAAATAGAACGTGAAAAATGAAGTGCTAAAAAAGATATTGATTATTTAGGCAATGTAATTATTACAAATAATAGTGGATGCTAAGCTTATATTCCTTGCTCATGGTGAAGTTAATAGCAGTTAAATTCAGTGTATTTTTAGAGTAATAAAGAGCTATACCATGGGTCCAATCAGCTTCAATAGTGAAGGAGTGCAAAACTTAGAGTGCTTAAACAACATGTTCATGTCTTCTAGGTATTTAGGAAGAGACACAAATATATAATCATTCATAATTAACAATTTTTCCATAGCACCACCCATGAAAGGATCTCATGTTCCTCCATAAATATTAATTAAATCAACCCTACACCCCACTTGTGTAACAATTATTACTGACATTAACAGATGGAGAAACTAGGGCACAGTTTCATTGCCCACACAGAGCATCTGCTGCAGATCTGGGATGAGACTGACCCATCCTCAGCCAGGGCTGAACCATCAGATTCTGGATTCGGGTGCCTTGTGACAAGGATCTGCCTCCAAAAACTGCCCCTGATTTGTTACATTGGGGTGGGAATGCCTCTTTGAAACATTACTGTCAAACAGTGCCAGTGTGAGGCAGGGAAGCCAAGGAACAGTGTCTCCAAGGAAACCAGCACACGTGAGGAGGAAGAAGTAAGGAAACCAAAGCAGGAGCAGAACAGGAGCTTGAGAAGGCAGCTGTTCGGATTTTCCCATTTTTTACCATTCTGCTATGATTTTCTCTTGCTAAATCATATAGCTTTCTGCTGTGGATGTCAGAGCAATTTATTTATCAATAATTAATTTAACTTTGCATCACTCAAGTGTGAAGAACCAGACCTTCACCTCAGAGCCCTGGCAGCTGCCCCAGGAGCCCACCTGCTTTCCCCCTGGGCAGCAGACTCCAGCCCATGCCTCCCTTCCTCCTCACATGCACATCCTTGCTGAGGCTCCAGCTGCCATTTCATCCAGCAGCCTCTCAGGAACCCCAGCAGAACACACTGATTCAGCTCCAACCCCCAGAGCCCACCTGGCAGAACAGATCCTGCACAGGGAGTCAAGCCCTTGGCAGAGCCACGCTGTCATTTGGAGTGGGGCCAGGAGACCCAGGTCAGGGCTTTGCCATATAAAAGGTACACTGGCAGCTCAAGAGACTTGGGTCTGTGGGGTTTGATCCATCTAAAAGATGTCAAATGGGCTCCCCAAAGCAGCATTGGCTCATGGCTGGAAGAACAGTATTTCCAATTAAACTCCCAATACCAGTTCTTACCTCTTGGCACTCCCAACATCACACAAGCTGAATGACTGATAACTCAAGGTGATGCAGCTCTAGGCAGTAAAAGTTATTCTGAAGTTCTTCTTACAGCCAAGGGTTTGGCTTGGACATGTCACTGTGCTTCTACACTCAGCACTATCAGAGGATGAAGCAATGTGCTGATAAAACAAATGAGACAAGATTAACTCCTTTTCAAATTCAAAACAATCACTGCATGGGAAGCAATTCTCCCTGGCAAATATGGGTTAGTCTGTCTGGACTAATCCTCTACTCATATGTAGTGGCTTATTAGGGATTTTAAAAAGAAATCTGAAGGCTTAGACAGTATGTTTACAGTGGAACAGCCTCACATGAAAGATGTATTTTCAGTGAAATCAATGACATGTTTGACTTGAGTTAATATTGGAAAAATCTAGAAATCTTTTTTCCTGTTGTTTCTGTAAAATCCTTTAATAAAGGCTTTACAGAAGCAGTAATTTGTGACTTTAAAAGGGCACTAAGCCAACTGTAAGTGAGCCAGTGCAGACTGAATTCCTGCTTCCTGCAGAACAGCAATAAATCCTCCCAGCACTCCTGAGTTCCCTTCAAATCACAGAGCTACAGATATCAGAGTGCCATGGTGACCACAGCTCACCCAAAGCAGGGGTTGTAAGGCTGTGCCCAGGGTTTGCCCAGATTTAATGTGGCTTGATCATCAACTTCTCTGATCTACCTGCTCCAGGCATTGTTTCTGGGAGAATATTTTGTTATCTTTGATTCTACTGGGGTTAGTCCACGGACTGAAATTCAAGTGCAGCCCCTGTGTGCCACCTTATGAACTGCAAAAATGACTAAGAAGAGAGAAACTTCAGTGCAGAGGGCAGAAGAGCAGAGAAAATTAACCAGAGACACATGGAGCAAAGCACAGAGGAGACAGGAGCTGCCCAAGGATAGGACTGGGAATAGAGCATATTTCCTAAATCCTTGTCTATCCAACATTCTCCAACTCATACTGCTTATGAATAAATGTTAATACAATTGTCCCCACATCTCACTCATTTGCACAGGACACCTGCTGCAGGACAGTATTTCTGTGCTGGATATCTCAGCATTAAAATCCTGCCTAATCCTCTGGGCAAAGCACATGTCTCCATAGGCACGGGTGGGATTAGGCAAGGCACAAACCCACCCTCGACTCAACAGGGATGGAAGAGTCAGATTCAGAGGATGTGCAGAGAGCTGCACAATGGCTCTTTCCCTGAATCCATGGATCCTCACAGCCACATCCCAGAGCTTCCCCATGTGGGACAGAGCTTGGAAGATGCTGCTGGTGTCCCAAAGGGGTAGCTCAGTCTCTGCAGAGCTCTTCTGCATGGCTCAGCTTTGGATAGACAGCAGCAAAGCCTGGTTCAGGATTTTTTGTTCTGTGTGAATCCCAGCAAGGGATTCACATTTTACACACAACTTATGGAAACAACCACCCTGCTGTGGAGCATTCATCCCTGTTTGCTCACAGTGATGCAAATGGCATGGCAGAGCACTGCAAGCACTCACAGGAACACAGCTTCAAGGCTGATTTCTGGCAAGCCTGGCCTGATAAAAGCCCATTTGCATGCATTAATCTTGACACAGTCATTAAGTAAAGCATGGCAGCAGAGACATCCCCAAAGCAGTAATTTAACTCATAGGGACTTGATTACTTGGAATTCTCAGTACATACTCAAGGGCTCTTTCCACTTATAATACTCCAATCCTGGTCTAGTATAAACAATACTCCAATATTGGCCTAGTAAGACAAAATACTGCAATACTGGTTTAGTATAGGCAAAACTAAGAAAGCCATTTTATTCCTGTTGGGAAGACAAAGTTTCTCATTTTCCAGAAAGGGTTTTACTCTCTCTTTACCTTCCTGCTATCAGAAGGAAAGTATCATTTGCTGCTTTTACCTCCACATTTTGGAGCAGAGTCCACCAACTATCACAACTGATAAATTTCCTCATGAGTGAGCAATGAAACTGCTCCTGTGCCCGCAGCCTCCCCAGACACAACTTCCTACAACTTGAGCCAGAAAACTTATCCTTGCCAAAATCAGCAGCTGTGCCATCAAGCTTCAAGGAGCCAGGGATCTGTGGTTAAATGCACACAAAACTACATATCTGGAGAATTTCAGCTATCTGAAAGTATTTATTAACACAGCCTTGCAAGTCTATTTTACCTACAGAAGCAAACCCAGTGGCAATGATATGGCAACGTGACATGGTGTCATTACATTTATTTGCATGACCTTCAGCAAAGAATCACAGCTTATCTGCTGGCACTGTGGCATTTGGTGTGACAGGAGCTGTGCCATGCTCTTTGTGATAGTTCTGAGCTCTTTTTATCCCCCCTCCCTGCCCAGGTCTTATTAACAAAAGTTATTATTTCTGTTCTCTAGCGCCAGGGATCCCTTATCACCAGGGTGGCTCCTAGAATGTTAAATGATACATGAACACAAAAAAAGCTTTAAAGAGCTTACAGGCTGAAGGGAAGGCAGATGGGAGAGCCCAAGGAGAGAGAACCCACCCTGCACAGGTGACAACAGCCATAAATACCAGCAGCTCAGTCACTGCCACATTTTGCCAAAGCAGCTACAAGTAATTGCACCTTTTCTGTGCTAAATAACCAAAAGAAGACTTTTGACATAGTTATTTCAGCGTGATACATGGAAGAGGATTATGGCACCAACTTCTGATTTACAGTTTCATCATTTCAAGGGTTTTACTCCAGCACCCACCCATCAGGAGCCTTCCTTCCAGTTCAGGCTTCCTGCCCAAACCAGGCATATCCATAACTCCCAGGGGGCAAAGGACAGCTTGAAAACAAAACCTGAGTTCACCCACAAGAATTTAGAAACCAAAAGAAAAACCACTAACCATTCTGGCTCCTTTTCTTAAAATACAGTTAAATAAAAAGATACTCTGGAGATTTCTTTGCCAGTGCCAGGATACTCTGTGGCTGATTCAGAAACCAGCATGTCTGGGGATGTAGCACAGGCACACTGTTCCTACTCATCTGGAGTACAGACCACACAATCCAGCCAACAGCTTTGTTCAATTGTGCTTCAAATTCACTGCAGTTTATTTCTGGAAATAATTTTAATTACCTGTCCTGAAGGCATTAGGACCATTGCATCCAGTGAGTCACCCATGACACCTGACACAGGTAATAAATCTCACTGTGTATACTAAAGTTTTCTGTAGGACTCTGTGGGAACTTCACATTAACATGATGTAAAATAGCTTATGGGACAGGCACCTGCCACAGTCTGGGTCCAGTGCTAATTTTCCCTTAATAACCAGCTAAAATCCACCACTTAAACAATATCACATGTAGGAACTTGAGCACTATTTAGAGGGACACAATAACCTGGTGTTAAACATCCCATTGAGCACTGAGAGGGAAAAAACCAACAAGATGCAGAAGAAACTTGTTAACCAAAAAAGGCCTTTACCTTATAGCTCTGAAATTGTGGGAATAGCAGGAGCTGATGCAGACAGCATCAGACATACTGGAGATACAATACCAGCCTTGACGTGGCCCAGCAGGAACATGATACAGCTGAAGGAAGGCTCAGGGCAAGAGGCAGGGTCAGACATGTGGAGATGGGCACTGAAATCCAGGACGTGGGGTCAGAAATTCCTGTTCCAGTGGACAGAGGTGACTCACACGTTTCACATTACTGGTAAATTCACCTCAGCTCCTGCTTTTCCTTGGGCAGGAGGCATCGTACCCAGCTTTTCCAGGAAGTGTATTGTATCCTGTCAGGGGATCTGTGCAGGGCAAGAAGTGCTCTGCCCCATAAGAGCAGAGCTTGTGTTCTACCTACAGAAAATAAGTGCCAGGGCAGACTTGGCACTGCCCTCAGGAAAGCTCAAAGCCAACATGGGCAGTATTAAATTCTGATGGGAGCAGCAGCTGGCTTCTATTGGAAAGGCACTATCTCTATCCTTTGAAAATCCTTCGTGTTTCTTTTCTCGCTGGGGAGGTGGGAACAGCCTCCCAAGGTCATTTGCATGACTGGGGAAGATGTGCTGAGGCTGTGGGGCAGCACAGGTCAGCCCTTTGGGGTAGGATGCTCTGAACAGCACCATCCCCCTGCCAAAATAACTGCACCAGGCACAACTCGAGGTCAAACCCCTCACCAGTGCCTGGGTGGATAACAGCGTCACTGCTGCCAGTAGCAGCAGAAATGGAAATTAGTCTCTCTGTGGCTGGCAGGCAGAACAGTGAGCTCACATCGAGGCAGAGCACAGCTCAACATCAGATCAGCCCCTGAGCGACGGCACCGCATCAAATAAACCGGCGTGCGATCTTACCTGGGGAGCGCGCGGTCCTTCTGCAAACGGGCAGTAAACATAGCTGGGGCAGGAGCTGGGCTCCACACAGGGCCCCTCACACCACTGTAGTCCTTTTCCCAGGCAGATCAGCGGGGGTCTCGTAGGCAGAGACGAGCCCCTTCGCCCAGCGAGCGCCGGGAGAGCCCTGCTGCATCACCACCAGCCGGATCGGGGGCTGCGTGTCTGCAGGGACCTCAGGAGCGTATTCCTTGCTGGGATCCTTCCCTCTGCAGTCATAGAGCACGCAGGAGATCAGGAAAACCAGAAGCAAAATAACATAGCTAGCTACCAGAATGATGAGATTCAAGGTAACGGGGTCAATCTCCAAATAAAACTCCATTGGGTCCCATACTAGTGACTGCAAACCCAGAGAAGGAAGTTTCATATGCACGAATGAGCAAGTGCTAACTGATCAGAATAGATGTATTGGCTTTGTGGTAAAAATACACTAATCCTCAGGTCTCCTGTAGCAATGGATTTCCCTGAACCGGACGATTAAAGCAGCTCAGTTTAATAACTTAAGCTCCTTCTTTTAATGCCACGTTGCCTACCGTGGCAGAAGCTAAATTTGATTGCTATATTGACAGGAAAACATCCCCCTTTCCCAGGGACCATCCTTGGTGGGCAGGTACCAAACTGGGTTTTCTCGAAGGGCATTTTGCAGAGCCTCCCTTCCTCAGGTGGGTTTGGACTTGTGGGCTGAAAAAACCTGAGCTATGTAATTAGTAAATGAATATAGAAATAATCAGAAAGTCATTTGCAAGATAACTTTTCTCAAAATCTCACAAGCCTGGCCCTGATTTTGACTAAGATCTTTCTGCCCTGGGCTAGTGCCACAAAAGTGTTTTAAAGTGAATTAAAGATGTTTATTACCCAGGCCCCTGTTAGGGTTACAAGGACACATCCCACTGCTGTCAGACACTGCCCAGCCAGTTCTTGCACAAACTCCTCTGTAGGAACCTGCTTCCCACAGGCTGCTCTGTCTCTTTTGAGTCTCCCACTTGTGAGAAGGTACAACAAAACTGCAGCGTTTCTGTAGCCTGGGCACTGCTGATTTCTTTTTCCTGTGTGGCTCCTCTGCTGAAAAGAGGGTGAAGTTTGAGTGGCTGCAGGGCCAGGCTCCCGAGCACAAACCCTTTGAGAGCCTTTTGCACCTTCCAGATTTATAGCTCTGAAGCTGAAGAGGAAGTGGGGACATAGAGAGCTGCCATCCATCACCCACACAGAGAGAGATCACCCCAACTGCTTGAGGTCAGAGATGGCCAGGACACCAGGGAGGCAGAGCACAAAGGGCAGGGGATGCTGCCAAGGAGCTCCACAGACCCTAGAGCAGCACACTCACCTCTCCATGCAAAACTCCAAGGTTTTGGTTACAGTAGAGGAAGCTTTTAGGAAGGGATTAGGCTGTCCCAGCTCTTAGCACTGCCAGAGCTGTGGAAAAGGGCTTTACGTGTCAGCAGGAATCCGATCTGGCGTGTCTAAGCTGTAAGAAATGTGTCATGGGGCCATCCTGCCGCCTCAGCCTCACACACCACTCGTTTTAGGGTCAACATCAGCTGCATCCCCCACCCCCACCTGCCCTCAGGGCTCTCCAGCTGAGGAGGGGTTTGTAAGGAGTAATCCCAAGGCTGGCACTGCCAGTGGTACGTTGGGCAGCAAGAGGGACCCCCATGGCAGCTGGGATGTACCTTTGTGTGTCCCTGCTCTTCTGTGCCTGTCCACACCACGTGCTGTGTCTGAGGCACAGCATTTGGCTCTCAGATGTGGTTTAGATGAGGCTGAGATTTGGTTTTTTCAAGACAAGCTCTTAATTATGCACTTCCCTTCCAAAGCAATGGCGATAGGACCTGGGATTTGGTTTCACTGGGAAACAAAGACTTTTGGAAATCCCTCCAAAATTCTCAGAAGCATCAAAACATTTGAAAGGCAATAAGGTTCATGGCCTTAAATTTCAATCATGTTCATATTTCCCTGGAGATCATGGAAAGGATTCCTGTCTGACTGTCACACCTTGTGACCCTACTGCTGTGGGTCAAACCTCTAACCCATCTAGTCCTCTGTCATGCATCATCCTGATCTTTTTGTGCTACAAAAGATCAGTAGCAGAGTAATAAATATTATGTACTTTCCCTGCTGAAGAAGAGATGGGATTTTACATTAAGTCTTTTAAACTGGTCCTCAAATGGCAGCCTGGGTTCTGAACTTAGCACTGTGCTAACCAAGAAAAAAAAAATTGTATGGGATTTCCAAACCTGAATTGTCTCCTCCAAGGTCCTCCACATCAATAGCTTTGCTTCAGATTACTGTCTAACACTGCAGCAGGGAGATACATGCCATAAAGTGTTTAATTTAGATAGGCATCATGCCAGCTTTTAGAGGGACTTTCCAAAACGTAAATCTGGTACTACAATGCCACAGCACCTCCTGTGTTGCTGCAGACACAGCCTCCTGGAGAGAAAAAAGCCTCCTGGTTTCTATATCTCCACAGCATCTCAAAACATCCTCTTAAGAGTGAAAATAGATGATACTTTCAAGACACCTCCTCCCAGGGCCTGGTTTGCAGCAAAATCTCACATTTATGCTTTTGTTGTATTCCCACTATTCCTTCCTTCAGCCGGAGCAGCTCCCAGCAGCTTCTGTCCCAGCCAGTGTGCTGAAAACTGAACTCTAGGAAGGGATTTGGCTTCAATACCATTGATTTACTCCTCAGAGCCCATGTCCAGGGCAAACCATAGATGTTCACTGTTTGATATTCCTGTGCTCAAGGATTGCCAGGGTCTACTACCATCTGCCAACACCACAGCACCTGAGGAACCTCATCTGCACACACACACTGGAGCTTTCACCCCAACAAGCTGGCCCTGCTCCCAGGATCAGTGGCCTGGAGTCCTCCCCTGCCTGACACTGTTCCCTCCTACCCACCCTGCCATCTCAATTCCATCACTGACCATCCCTCACCAGCCTTTGGCATCTCACCCTGCTCAGGCTGTTCATGCCTGCGCCCTTTTCTATAGAAAAGTCACTCAAATTCCCATTTGCACGAGCACTGATGGGAGTACTGAGAGCTGCCCAGTTCCTCAGTGAGCAGAAACACATTTCCCAAGAGTGCTGGGAGCTTTGTAGGACTGGAAAAAGCTCAGGATATTGTGTGTGTGCTTCCCCAGGCAACCAGAGCCAGGAGATGGTCAGGACAAAGCCTTGTCTCAAGCAGGCTCTGCAGTGATTGGTGAGACAGAGCTTGGAGGACACATTTTCCTTGGATCTCCAAAAATCACCTGTGCTGCTGTGCTTCAAAGACCAGACCAGCTCTGTCACCAGTTGTGCCAGGCTGCAGGGATGGTGGGTTGCACAAAACCTCTACTATAACCTCTCAAAGTGGATTAGCTGGAGTGCCCTATTTATTTATTCATTCCAGTATTCCATTATTTAATGTTTAACAAAAAGCCTTCCCAAGGGCCAGAACTCCTGGTTGGAGACCCAAGGCCAGCAGCTGCCATTGATGCAACTCCACACTCAGTCCTTCCTTCAGTTTTTTTCCTCTTATTTTGTCCACCTCAGTTTATAGACACTTCTGCACAGAAAGCACCTTTTCTTCTGCAAATACCCAGCTCAGCTGGGATGAAAGATAGGAGGAATAAATGCATGTAACAGAGAACTAGGTATTTTCTGTAATTTTTGCTTGAAGCCATTGCAAAGTGAATTTCACAGTATAAAAGTTCAGATGTTAGTGAAACAGCAAAGAACCTCCCTACAATCAAAAAGAAAAACAAGATTAAAAAAAAAAGGTTCTGGTGGGAAGGAGCTATAAAAGCTCTGTTTTGAGAGCAACAACAGCACAAATTGCAAAGGAATTGCAGGCAATGGCTGAAGAAGATCAATCAGTCTGCAAGAAATTACATTGTCTCATCCCACAGAGGAGTTCAGCACTAAGTCCCTGCTGTGCCATCTCCTTCAGGGCATGTTAGGGCTGCTCACAGGAGCTTTTTGGCTGGAAGACCCAAGGCAGCAGCTCAGAAGGGTGACCCAGCACATGAGGCATCAGATGGATGCACAGAGCAGAATATTCAGGCTCTGCTGGACTCAGACAAGATCATTTCCCTTCCTGGTGCTCCCCAGCTGAAGCCTGAGGTGTCAGCAGAGCCTCGTGAGCCGTGGGAAGCGCTGGCACAGCTGATCCCATTCCAGCTGGCTGCACCCTGGAGCTGAACTGAGGGAGAGCCACCACTGCTGGGCCTGATTGGCTTAAACCATGGTGTTCATCGCCAAAAATAGCCCCTCCAAAAGAAATCCTTTCAATCCAGCTGCAGTGAGAAAGAGGGGAGTAGGGATGGCAGCAATGCCAGCATATTCCAGCTGAACAGTGAACGGGCTGAGATGGGGTGTCAGGAAGGACAACACCTTGTCCTGCCGTGTCCCTGCTGCTCAGGACAGGGAAGGGGGACAATTAGAGGCTGCAAGCAGCTGCCCCAGCTCATTGCCTTCCTCATACAAGTCATATTTTAGCAGGGAAATTGCAGAGATTTCAGGACCTCAGGGAGAAACCTGGTGTGATCAGGAGGCACAGTTCCCTCAGTACCTACAGTCCAAACCGAGTGCCCAGAGCAAATCCAGGGAATGCAGGTGTGTTACACACCAAGGGCAGAACCACAGCCACTGAGCCCCTCTGGGGGCCCAGGTGCCTGTGTGAACAGCACACGGGGTTTGAGAGGGGCCACATCTGAGTCTGTACACAGCCCATGGATTCTGAGGGCACACCTTCCCTTAGCACGAACTCTGCCAGGGTGTAGGGGCCTGACCCCTACTCCCCCAGCCTCCTACGGCCTGTGTATTTCCCTAGTGCAAGAATAACGTAATAGGCCTGAGAACTTTGGTGAAAGGGAGCTGGAATTCACCAGCACCACAAAAAAACAACGAGAGGTGAGGCACAGACAGAAGCCGGCAGCACCAGAGACCTGAACTCACAGAACCCACACGGAACAAGGTGACAGCGCGACTTTACCTCTGATTTGCTGTTTTTCCCCGCAGGCCTCTCCCAACCCGGGATTTTTAAGCCACCACAGAGTTCCCCAGGTCTGATCCCAGCCGGCCACACGTAGGAGCTGTTGCGTTCCTTACGGAGCATCCCGGAGCGAGCCGGGCCCGGCAGGTGGCACCGGAGGACCGCGGGTGGATCCCGCTGCCTCTGAGGGATCCGGCAGAAAGGAGAGCTCTCTTTTTAACCTCTCCTGCTAAATGGAGGCAGCTGGCAGACAGGAGAGGTGGCAGCACCTGAACGGGGAGAGCAGTTCTTGCTGCTAACACGATGCTCGCTCTCGAGTTAAACTCACGGTGGTTAAACTCATTCCTGCCTTACAGGTGCTTTTGTTCTGTATTTCATCTCTATAGCAGCCAAAACCAGCTGTGAAAATGCTGCTTTTGAGAAAGGAATAGCAATTCAAGAAGGAAAATGGAAAGGTAAAATAGAAGGCAGCTCCTAGGATACAGAATGGGTCTGATGAGTTGTCTGTACTCAGTGCCCCCCTGGGACCCCAACCCCACACATATCAGTCAGGGAAGTGTCTGAGACTGTGAATGGCCCTACAGAGGGGACAGAGACAGCTGGCACCTAGGTTAAGCACATCCTGCATCATGCTGAATGAAGGAAGCTCAAAACAGACCAGGGTCTTATATTAAGCTCACAAACCTTGCCTACAAACCTCTACTCCTCTCCCCAAAATCTCAGACATCACTGCTACCACATCGACGAAAACACTTCCTACTTACAACCCCCAGTACCCAGCAGGGAAACAGACTGACTTCTACCCAGTTTCCTTTATTGCAAACCAGCTTACTGGAAAAGTCTCAGCTGCAGAGGACCTGGTCCTCAAGAAAATTAAAGCAGTTGTCATGAGGTGGCAGATGCTGATCAGATATTTCCCCGATTGCTTTTTCTTTGTCTCAGGCCCCAGGTGAGATGTGTCCCTCAAACCCCTACCCGGCTGAGATGTATCAAGCTGGTGTTTGTTTCTCTCCCAGCTCCCTTCTGGAGGGCTCTCTTGGCACCAGAAATGGCTCTTTTCTATGCTACAAGGAGCAAAACCCTAAAGGAGGTGATTTTGTGCTGTGACATTTTTGCTTTGGATAGGGATTTTGCAGGCAAAGAAAAAAAAATCAATTTTAATTTAGAGGGTGTGGACGAGTCCAGGATGCTTCATGACAGAGGAATAGATGGGTTAGAGGTTTGATCCACACCAGTGGAGTCACAAGGTGTGACAGGAATCCTTTCCATGATTTCCAGTAGGATGTAACTGAAATGATGCTGAATGTTCATATAAAATAGCTTAACATTTAATTGAGCTTTTTTATTAACAAGAAAGATTTGATGTGAAAGATAAAATACATTACTTGATTTTAGAACAATAATCTGAATCTTCATGTCAGATAAATCATGTCACATAAATCCTTATAACTTTATCAACATAACTGGGCTGATATTACCAGATCATGGGTGCCCTTTAGTCAGTGCTACTCTGTAGAGTGTAAAGCAATAGAAGATTAATACCTGGAGGAAGGAAATATCCTTATTTTTCATCTCTAAGTAACTTTACAATGAAAGCTCAATTACCCCAAACTGTGGCAAATCTATTTTGATGTGCTGTGAGATGTTTAGTCAGCCTGCTTTTCCTTGTCCATGCAAATGTGAATTCCTTCTCATTATTAATGGTGAAATCACTTAAAAACAGGAGGAGAAAACATGAAATGCTTGATATTGGATGCAAGTGTCCTGGGATGGGTAAAGCTGACTCAAACTGGGTTTTACTTTTGCTGCATCTGGGCTGCTTGGCTGATTTGTCTTCTGTCTCATAACAAGAACATGCAGATATAAAATTATTGATGTAGACATGCTTGCACCTAATTCAGCAAAACTCCTTTTGCTTACCCCATCTGAGTTTGATAGAATACTCCATATAAACTATTCCTTTTCATTGCTCTGACTTGGTGCTGCACAGGTAACTTTAAGGATACACTTCCCTTCTTTCCCTGGCCCTGAAGTCCATGCTTTGCTGAGCTGGGATGGGTTTAGGTGCACAGAGTGTTCTACTCAGGTGTGTGTGTTTAGCTGAATGGGGGTTGTGAACTAATTGTGACTGCAAGAAATCAAATTATTACTGCAGGTAGTAAAGCATTTAATCTGAGAAATCACAAAGTGAGAGCTACTGCTTCTTATTTTATTGTTTATTAAGATTAAGGGTTATACTCTCTCTTCTCATTCCTAGTAAATGAAGATTTTTCTGGTCTGGCTCAGCTGGAGTGGTAGCAAGAGGGACTTGGTGTGCCCAGATCTGGGGGTATGCTGGGTTTGGTGACCTCCCCACCAACACAGCTGTGGCCTGGAAGAGGAAAAGAGGTGCTGGCACCCTCCCAGAAAAGTCAGGGGCTACAGACATTCAGGAGAAGCTGCTGTACCCAGGGGCAAGAGGGGAACTGGAGGCTCCAGCTTTGGGCAGTGCTGCTCACTAATTTTTGCCATTGCAGACAGAGCTGCTGAACAGTTCCTGGTTCTGTTGGCCACTAAATCTGTGAGTCCTCCCTCAGGGTGACATACTTGTGTTTGTCTCTCTCTGTTTGCCTCAAATAAACCTCTGTGGGGCAGGATGTCAGGAGTACATCACTATTCCTGGGGCATGCTGGAGTGCTGCTGTGATTGTGTTACCAACCTGTGGGCAATCAATCAGTTTTTGCTCCTGAATTCAGTCTGCTTTTTCTTGATTTGCATTCAAGACTCTCCTACCTTGGGCTGATTGTCAACATGTAGCTGCTTTTCTAGGAACCAGGGGACTTCTGTGAGCTGGGAATGGGCAGAGGGTCTTTGCCCAAGTGAGCAGGTTTGCTGGCAGAATAAATCATAGGAGTCATTTCCTCAAAACCAGAGGTCTCCAGGCCTGGCTCCTGACCACTGCTCTGAGTAAAGTGTTGGGTGAGGGCAGCAGAGGGGAGTGAGATGGTGAGAAGAGAAAGGAGTCTCTAAAATTATCTTGGTAGGATCTGCCTAAAGAGGCCCTGCAGAGCTCTTTGCTTGGTTCAGCTGGGCTGCAACCAGAGAGAAAAAACCCTGAGGCTTCCTGGAGCAGCTTTTCTTGTTTCTTTTGCTTTTTCAGGCTTCTTTCAGATCTGCAAATCTGTGCCACATCACGTGTGAAGGCAGCAAATAAAGTGAAATCTGAATTAATATTTTGTTTTGTTTTCAGGGAGTACAGGCCTCCTTCAAAAGAGGATACTTGAATACCAGTCAGACACCTGGTGAGCAAACCAGCTGTTCACAGCTGTTCTTTCCATCTCTTTTTCTCATTGTTTGCAGAAACAATGATGTGATCGAGGACTAAGAGGGTTGAACTGAAAAGAAAAAAAAAAAAGAGCCCCAAGTGCCAAGCTCTTTAGTGCTCTTTGTAAAACCCAAATAAATGGAAAAATAAATCAAGCTTAGACACCAACAGGAAATTGAAAAGTTACATCAATGGAAGGACAGAAATGTATACGTCAATCATTTGGCTAGAGATGTTGTGGTATAAACAGATTTTTATCACTTGTAGCTCTCTATTCAAATAATTCTGTCCCAGATTTCTTTTGTAACAGCACAGAG
The DNA here is from genome assembly GCA_013398075.1 of Notiomystis cincta. Taxonomy (NCBI): domain Eukaryota; kingdom Metazoa; phylum Chordata; class Aves; order Passeriformes; family Notiomystidae; genus Notiomystis; species Notiomystis cincta. Next base: position 48,568 of record VZRX01015997.1, on the reverse strand, counting down.
CACAGTTTTGCCACCAAGCCTCTGGGAACAAATATGAAAAATAGAGCAAGACTGGTTTTGTTCACCCTGATTTCAAGTTTGCAAAGTTTTACAGCAAAAGCTTATACCTAACCCTCAGTCAAGGCAGCAGGACTTGTTTGATGCCGAAGTGGGTGCAGCCCCAAGTGTTCTGTTGAGCAGAGATGGACTCCTTGAACTGCTCCATCCCCACTGCACTCAGACCTAATCCTCCCTGTCAGCTCTCACACAGCACTCCCTCCTGCGAGCTGGTTCAGGGCCAGGCTGGGTGTGACAGCAGCCTGTGCCCACTCCAGCAGCCAGAGCTGCTGTCCCCATCCCTGCACAGGGTCAGCCTGGCTCCAGCTCCACCCCAGGGACGTGGTCCCTGCCACGGGAGCCCTGCTGCTCTGGGGCGTGGATAATCCCTGAGGACAAAGCCTCTGCCTTCCTCTAGAGATATCAGATATGGGACACAAACAGCCATAAACAACTGATGTCACTCCAAACAGAATCCTGTGCCCTGCCTCACCCACTTCCACCCTGTTTACCACCAGGATTTTTTGTTTTGTCTCTGCTTCCTCCGTGCCCGCCGGTTACTTTGTGTTCCCTCAGACGGCAGTAGGGCTTCAGTCTGCAGCAAGGGGCTTTCCTGGGAGATTTTCCTCTCTGAGGAGGAAGGAACTATGTCCCCTTGCCTTTGAGACATTCAGGCCTCTGATCTCCTCCTTCTGACGCCTGGGCTCTCCCTCTTTGCAGACCCAGCAATTGCACTGCAGTCAGTCCTGCCCTGTTCCTCAGGTTTCTTTCCTGGCACCAGACATGGTTTTCTGCTGCAGACTTAGTCCAAATCATTTTTGCATTGTTCTTTCCTGGCCATTGTCTTATCACTCCTTCATTGTTCCCTCCTGGCTTCCTCTGTGGTTCCCATCTGTCTGCTGGCTCTGTGTGTATCACTGTAGGCTTGGCTTCAGTCGAGTTTTGATGTCATTCATTGGACATCTTGGTATTACTTGTCTGGACATTCTGGTTTCTCTCTGGTTTTGTCAATGAATTTCATGTATTTCAGCTTCTCTGAGTGAAATCTCAGCCCAAATTGAACTCAAGTCCAGTGTACCCAAAAAGCCCCCAGCTGAAGGGAAGGCAGGATGGTGTGGAAAATGTTACAAGCACAAGGAGAACTGAGCTGAGCCCAGCTGGCCAAAACCCCTACGATTCTCTACAGACCTGTGTGGCCTTTGCTGAAAAATCACGAGTTCCCTGTCTCCACCTGACTGCTGAGGACCTGGTTTGCCAATCTCCAAGCAGATGGGCGCCTTGATGCACATGGGAATAAAATTATTTCATGCTTTTAGGTAATTACCTATCTGGCTGGCATTTAAATATATCTTGGGTCATTCATTGGAGACAAATCAGAAGCAAGATTGACACAAATTCATGATATTTTGAGAACAGTTCCAACACTTTTAGAAGTTGCTCAGCAAACTTTGTGCAGCAAAAGTGGCCAAAGAGGAAATTTTAAAAGTTTAAGCCTTAATCCACCATTTGTGTCACCCTGTGAAAAAGGAGGGTGATACAACAATTTATGCTTTTGGGCTGAGAACCTCACTGCACAGGGACATCTATTTTCAGTTTAATATAACAAACCTGTCTTTTTTTCTAATGTTCAGCAGTTCTTTGTCACAGTTATGCTCAGATGATCAATAATCCCTTGGGCCAGAGGTGTTCTGCTCAGACTGTCAGCAATGTGGCATCTCTGGCTGTGAGTCAATGACATTTTCCAGCAGCCCAGCAGCTGCAGCCCACACCAAATGAAAGCTCTGTGTCCTGTGAGACTGGGCCATGCCAACCTCCCCTTCCCTGCCCACACTTCAGTTCACAGGAGGGCTGCACCTGGGCACTGATGGCTGAGCCTCCTGACAGTCACCAGCAGCACTGTCCTGGTTTGGGCAGCACCTCAATAAACTGAGTGCAGTCAAGAGTTGTTTTCATTCTTATTCTGACAAATCAGCTAATTAGAGTACAAAATAAAATTCTCAGGCTTGGGAAATCCTTTTGACTTTGAAAGATTTTAAAATTTATTTTGTTTTTTCTTGCTCAGACAACATGGAGACTCAGTGCTAAACTGCACAAAACAAATTAAATATCCAATTACAAACAGTTGGTCTGGAAGCACTTCAGTTGACTGCCATGATTCAAAGAAGAAAAATTATTCCATTTTGAATACCGTAATGCTTTTTAAACAGCACATTGGCTGACCCATCCTGGATCATGGCCTCGAGAACTCCACATACTTGTTTTTGAAAATGAGGTTTGTGCCTTGCCCTGTCAGATGGATAATGAAGCTGCAGTGAGGGGAGAGGAGCTGCCCATGTGCCCTTGATGATGTTTCAAGGGAGGCACACAGAGGTTCAGAGTGGCCCACGTGTGCTATCCCAGGCTGAGCACCAGTCCTGACTCCAGCCCTGGACCACAAAGGTGAGTACAAGAAACCCACAGCAGACACAGGCAGCTCCTCAGCAGGGAAGGGAATGGCTCCCTTGCATGGGTGTGTCTGGCAGCGCAAGGATTTAGAGGGTGTTACATCCCTGAGTCTTCTATGGCAATATTCCCAGGTGCTGCCGTCAGGGATTGACAGAACAAAGCCATCCTTTTGGGCTGGATTCACACCAAAGTGTGTTTTTCAGATCCAGCACTGAAATTTCCCAAGAAGACACAGCTCAGGTGGACACTGGTATCCATCCTCCAGTATTTGTCCTTCAGCTTCACAAAGGGCAGAGTTTTAAAGCAGCAACACATGGCTTTAGAAAAGTCTGGGGGTATAACAGGAGGTAAATGAGGTGCCTGATTCTGCAGAGGAGATATTTTTGCTCAGAGGTGTGTTAAGTTTCACAAGACTCGGTGCAATCCCCAGGTTCCATGTGGACCACCCAGCTGCATGGCAGGACACCCATTTTTTTCTCATGGTTTTGTCCATATTTTTGCTGCTTTGCAGCTTTTACAGCTCTCTTGTTTTCCCAGCTGGTTTGCCTGAGATCAGGTCACAGAAAGCAAAGGGCTTGCTCAGAAGTTAAACAAAAGCTCTTTCAAGTTTAAAAAGAAGCAAGAAGAAAAAAAGCCCACTTGCAGGGAGACCCCTTCTCCATTGAGGAAGAGTTTGATTTGGAGGCTATTCTGCAACAAATCCAAGGCTAACTTGACTCATGGCTAGCACTGCCAAGGTGTGTGAGGTGGGTGAGATTTGACTGTCTCTGCAAGGAAAGAGAATTTCAGGAAAAGACTTCAGCAACAAAAATAAAAATACATATCAATGACTTAAGACAAGGGATAAAATCTCCTTCTTGATAGGCAGCCATCAGAAAAACCAAGGAGGATATAAAGGATTGGCTAAAGAAGATCAAAACCTCAAATGGATGCATGCAGAAGAGAGCAGTTCAGTTCCTACCACGGCCATGAGCTGGATGGGTGATTGAAGACAGCCCCTGTGAGGGTGAAATCCTAGCCTGACTGCAGGGTACCAGGACAGCCCAATGCACAGCTCAGCAGGGCTGCAGGGCCATGTTGAGGAGCTGAGAGGGGCAGGTTTCCCTGGGCACATAACAAATGCTGCCAGTTTTACCCTTGGTCAGATTCCCAAGAACCAGACACCATCACCAAGTAATTCAGTGGCAGCTCCTTTTGTTCCTGGAGCACAGAAATCGAGATTTCCACTTGCCTGACAGGAACTGAACAGGCTCTGAACAAACCAGAATTACTGGGGAAAAACATGAACTCTTTCATTTTCTCCATGTAAACCTCACAACTCCTGTGAGCACACTGGGGTGTCATACATCAATCCCTGACATTTTATGCCCATGCAGATATGGTGTATCCTGCATTTTAAGCAACTGCAAGAACAGAAATTTTGTTCCCATGGAAGCTATTTTTTCATTACACTCCTAAACCCAATCTTAATACTTCCAAGTGTATTTTGGAGAGTGGCCAAGCTGTGCACGTGTAAGAAACTGTCTCACACGGCTCCGTGCACAGCGGGACAACTGAGAGTGGCTGCACAGGCTCCTGTGACATCCAAGCCCAGGAGAAGCAGAAGGCAACAACAGCACCTTGGCTGGTGAGGAGATGGTGAATGTCACCCCACAGGGGCCAGGCAAGAGGCTGCTCTTACCGTAACAGGGTGGAAAAGCAACATGTAGAGATTAAAAATAAAAAAGGGAGAGCGAGCTCCTTTGATAGCCTCAATATCACAATCAGGAGAGACTTCCTGGCCTCATATTTTCCATATAAACACTCTCCACTGGATAAAGTTAATGTTCCCTAACTGCAAGGCAGAAGGGCTTGATCAGTTTAATTGACGTCACAGATTGGGTATTTTAATGAAATGTGCTGTGCTTCCCCCATTTATACATTTGACCCTAACCCTTACCAGATGTTCAATTCCTGCTCCCTCGCAGACACTGCAGCTCTGTGTTTGGGAGGCTCTCAGAAAGCTGAAATGCTGAAGCTGAAATAAAATCCTCTGACACAAAGTCTTTTGTTGGAGCTGCTCCCCACGGCGGGGATGGGCTGCAGGGAGGGCGCAGCTCAGCAGGACCGTGCCCAGGAGAGGAGGGGAAAACAGCCAGAAGGATCACACTGTGCTCTGCCTGCCTGTGTGGGAGGGTAAAGGATACAGGGCTGCTCCCCTGCCACTGGACAGGGATGAAATCACAGTCTTCCCACCCCTCTAAACTGTGGCCCCGAGACCAAGAAAAAGAGCCAGAAATTGGAGATTTGGCTCTGCCATGTCCCCTTGGGCACTCTGTTCCTGCCTCTCAGCCTTGTTTCCCAGGCATAAAGCAGGACAATGTCCCTTTGCCCAATTACATCCTGTGTTTATCAGGGGCAGGGCTGGGCTGGGGACAGGCTGCAGGGCTTGGATCAGGAGGGCTCCCTCTGTCCCCCAGGACAGCCCAGGCTCTTCCTTGGGCCAGAAAAAACCAGTACCAGCAACACAGACTCAGCCCCCTGTGCTGCTCTGGATGCAGATCTGCTCCAGGCGGAGACCCTTCAGGAGTTATAGCTCCCTGAGCTCTGCAAGAGAGAAGCCAGCTGGAAATAAGTCATCAGGAAAAGGGCATGCCATCAAAAAAGATGCCAACAAAGGTTTTCTGGTGTTTGATGCTCATTTAGAATGTCTCCTGCTTATTCTTTTTTCAAAGAGAAGATAAAATGATGGAGCCAAGAAAGGGTTAAAAGAAGATCCCCATCCCCAAATCTCAGCTTTGGTTTTCAGTCATTTTAGATAAATTGCAAGCTGGATCCCAGCCACCCTTTAGTTCTGGGTTTGGATTAGCAAATTGAAAGTCACAGATGAGGTTTTGCAAAACCAAACCCATATCCTCCTTGGCCTGCTGCTGGCTGAAACTGAGCTTGCCCTGAGCAAAAATGAGTGAATCACTCTTTAAAACACATATACCAAAAATGCTGAACTCGACAACCACAAACTGAGCAAAGGAGAGTATGAAAGCCTGTGCATCACATTCATTCCTTTTAACCCAGGAGAGACTGAACTTGCAGCACCAGCACTTTGCAGCAAATTAGGCAGCAAAAACATTTGGAAATGTCAAAAAAGAAAAATGGATGGGTTTGTTTTCAGTAATTCCATGCACACACATAAAAACTATCTATTCTGTGGCCAAACATTTGTCCCTGAGCAGATGACAGTGGCTGTTAGCATGGCAACCTCAGACCTGCTCGTGTCTGACATTGATTCTGCAACAAGGTTCAGTGGATTTAATCAAAATGGATTCAATTTTATCCTGAACCCAGGATAAAATGCAGTGCAGCTGCCCTGCCTCAAGCACACACCTCGCTGTAACCCCAAACAATATGTAGGTTGACCAACCCCCAAAAACCATGTGTAGGTTGAGTCTGAAGTGTTGATTATGTTCTTGAAAGTCACAGCTGCTTCTCAGCCCATCTCATTGCAAAGGAAATCTTCCTCCTGCCTGGTGTGACCAGAGGATGAAGAGATGCTCATAGGATGAGCTCTCCCCTGTCAAGTGACACAGGATAAACATGATGTCCCTGCAGCACTGCCCATGTCAGCAGTGGCTGCCCCACAGCACCACCAGCCTGGGGTTGTGTCCCCAAAACATGCAAAAAGGTGGGACATACACAGTAAATCAGACCCCACCCCCTGATCACCAGCCCATTAACATCACCACAATTTTATTAGCAGGAAATCCTAAATCCAGCCGTCAAGATGTTCATGTAACTGCAATCTGATAAAAACAGCAATAGGGCCCCTCTCAGACCCAAGGTGGGTGGAGAGGCTCCTCTGAGTCCCCAGATTCACACAGAAAATACAGCCTGAGCACCAACAGTTAAGAGTATTTTACCAGTGGCAACAAGAAGGATTCCAGCAGAGTAGGAAATAACATCATCTTCATTTGAATCAGGGCTGAGAATGAGACCAGGCTGTCTTCCCTGCCATAATTTACACATCCTCACAGACATATTGGAAGTGACTTTTACAACCAGCCAGGAGACAGCCACACAACCCACACCAGCCCTGGCAGGACTCACATGCCACAGTGTCCTACCATGTGGCTGTCTCTCTGGAAGAAGCATGTGGAGGCTTGTTTTTCTGCTCAAGCTCATTTGATTTTCTTTTCCTTTACTTACTGGCAATGAATTGTTCCACTTCTCTTGCTCACCAAACACTTTATGTTGTGGGGTTTTTTGTTAGCTTATTTGTTGCAAAAGGAGTGGCAGAAGACTGTCTGGGCTCTTGGGATCACACACCAAAGTTGACAGTGGGCAAGTGGCTTCTTTAGAGACACTTCTTAAACCCCACTTTCAGCCCCACATTCCAGCCCACCCCTGAGGGTCACAGCCATGCTTAGACCTGAACTGTCCAGGCTTTCCCACCTCCTGCCTTCCTACACATGACTTTCCACCAGCACTTCTCCCCAGGGAGGAGGAAAGGACTGATGCATCTTGTCAGTGCTTGCTGTGTCTGGATTTGTCGTGGTTTGACACTGGCCAAATGCCAGACACCCATGAAAGTTGCTCACTCACCCTCCCCTGCCCAGCTGGGCAAAGGAGAGAAAAAATGAACAATGGCTCATGTGTGGAGATAAGAACTGGGAAAAAACACTCCAAGGGCAAAACAGGCTCAGCTTAGAGGTACAAAGTAAATGGATTGCTAACAAAATCAGAGGAGGATAATGAGAAGTAAAATAAGCCCTTAAAGCATCTTTTCTTCCCCCAACCCCTCCCTCCTTTCTGACAGGGCAGGGAGACAAAGCCATGGGGGTTTGGGCAGTTCATCACCAAGATTTTCTTCCCCTGCTCTGGGAGAGGAGTCCATCCCCTGTGAGGCCATGGGGTCCCTCCCACGGGAGACACTTCTGTGGGAACTTCTCCAGCGTGGGGCCAGCTCAGGAGCTGCAGCCAAACTGTACCTGCNTATCCCCCTTAGATCCCCAGGGGCTGCAGGGGCACAGCTGCTCCACCTTGGTCTCACCCCAGCCTGCAGAGGAATCTCAGCTCCAGCCCCTGGAGCACCTCCTGCCCCTCCTTCTCCACTGACCTTGGTGTCCCCATGTCATTTCCCTCATGTGTTCTCACCTCCTCTTCTCTGACTAGGAAAGAAACTGTGCCCACTTTGTTTTGATTTCCTTCTCCAATCTGCCATCACACAGGTGTTACCAGCCTCTCTCACTGGCCCAGCCCTGGCCAGCAGCATCTCCCTCCCCATGTCCATCCCCATGGCCATCAGGGATTGGCAATGCCAGATATATTTGGAGCTTTTAGAAGCTTCTCACAGAAGCCACCCTGTGTACCCCCCACTACCAAAAACCAGGCCGTGCAAAACCAACACATACCCCAAGGACAAAAAGTTAAAAGGGAATTCTGGATTCCCTTTCTGAGCAAAATCCCTTAGCAAGGGCTCCATCCCTAAGAAATTCCTCCTTAGAAATCAGCTGTGGCATTTTCTGACACATGGGCTGGAGGAGATAATTCACCATCACTTGGTGTGTGTTGTTGGAGATCAATTAGCCTTTCCCAATTAAATGTACTTTTCCTCCCTGATTAAAAAGGTACTAAAAGCAAAAACCCTGTAATACACAAAGTGTCAGGATCTGAGCTGGTCTCAGTTAATGCACAGCTCCTCTTGCTGCAAGCATCTCCCTGGAAGGCTTCACTCAACTGCAAGAGGAAATTGCCTCAAGTGAAGGAAAGAGGAGCCAATGAAGCAGACAGCATTCTTTTCTTTCTGTTTTTACAGCTAGGCACCATGGACTGACAGTCTGGGTTTATGGCAGGTTTACAGCTTTGCTGCCTCCCAGTAGCTGCTGTGCAAAATAAACCATCACCCAAAACAAAAGATCACTGAGTCAAGAGCCTGAGAGGAAAGAAATGCAATTATTATGAAACTAATAACTGATAATTAAATATCCCATAGGAAAATGTTATTTTCATCCTCTCACTGAGATGTGCCACTCCCTCTTCTTTGTTTTCATGAAGGCATTCATTCAATAGCATGGATAAAGGGAGGTGACAGGGCCAGGCTGGCAGGAAGGTGCCACCAGAACTAGCATAGAAGTGACAAGTGTAGCAGTTTTGGTGGCTCTGGTTCCTTGGCTCACATGGGAAGGGAAGGGAGAGCAGGAATTTGAAGATGGCTCTTGTCTTGGATGTGCTGAAGTTGCTGTTGATTTTAGGCCAGGGAAGAATGATCTGATCTGCTGTATTCCCTCGCTGTCTTGGCTCCCACTCACAAAGGCACTTAAAAAGCTGTCTAGCTTCAAGTATATCTTAAGTGCTGAATTAGTGATTAGCATATTTGCTTGTCTGCAATCTCTTCAAAAGCCAATTGCAAGCCCTGGGATTTTGATGAATGCCTTTGATGGCCCCTGGGACAGAGCACAGGTCCCAAGTTACCCTCCCTGATCACACCTCAGTGGCTGTGGCAGCCCTGCCCTGAGGCTGCACCTCTCTGTTCATCTCCAAGCTCTGCTAAGGTAATTTTTGGGCAGCAGTTTCCTCCTGTCACTTCCACACTCAGTGCCATTTGGAAACTTTTGGTTGCATGAAGCAAAGCTCTCTGTGTGCCTGCAGAAATGAGTTGATATTCTTATGCTTGGAGTCTGCTTTTCCTGCTGATTGAGGCTCTGAAGTGCAGTGATGCTTTTCCTCTGGTTTAATGAGGGGAAGCTGTTCCCAAGGAACCATCCATGTAGCTCACAGCAGAGACTCCAGGGGCAGTGGTGCACCCCAGAGGCAGCGGATGTGACTCAGGGTGACTCACAGGCTGAGCCCAGCTGCCAAATGAGTCAGCACTTGCAGCCACCTCAGCACAGTCCTGAGCCCTGTGGTACCCTGTGCCTGCCAGGTGCAGGGACATAAGCCCCACATGTCCCCTTGTTCCTCAGACCACAGCAGTGGCCCATCCCCATGTGGGACCTGCAGCTCTGCAGCATCAAACTCCTCAACAGGGAACTTAAAATCTTACTGTGTTCACATCTTTAGTTTGTTCAAGGATGCTTATAACAAATAAGAGCTGCGTTTCTGTTGAATATCAAGCCTGGGTGCAGAAGATCTCAAGTCTTCTCAGCTCATTAAAAACCAGAGAAGCCAATTCCAAAGGAACTTGAAGCCAAATGAAGTGTTGAAACAAATAATTTCTTTTAAAACTTCTGCAGGAGCAACATCCTTGCTGCTGCAGCCCCAGGGGCCAATCACAGCCCTGGCCCATGTGCCCCTTACCCTCTCACTTTTGCCAAACTACAGCAAATACCAGATTTTTTTCCCCTTGGAAAGTCTAAGCTGAATTCTTGATGATTCTTGTAAACTCTGAGAGCTGAAGAAGCCTGACTTCCCCACTCACACCTCTGTGTAATTTGTGATGCTGCTCTGCAGGCAAAGGGGACGACTGTGACCCTCTGTTCTTCTGGATGGGAGAGGGAAGGAGCCACAAGGAAAGTTCTGGTGGGACAGCTCAGCTCTGGGCTGTGATTTATAACTGTAAATACAAGGAATCCTCTCCAACTGCCCTGGCTTTGCTCAGGAACCCCCATCCAGCTCACAGAGCAGGCTCAGGTCACTCAAGTTTAATGACAACTGACTTGGGAAGGCAAGGGAAGGCAGATAAATTGCTGCCCTTGGTCCAAGCCAAATCCCTGCAGGCTGCAGCTCTGTAGCTGACAGTTGGGATGGAGTGATGGTCACTTCCCTGTCCTGCTGACCTGACTCACAAACTGCAAAGGGAAAGGCTCATGCCTCTCCTCCCCATCCTGGAGGCTGGGACCGACAGCCACAGCAGCTCCAGCCTGGCAGTTTCAGCACCTCCATTTGAAAAGAGGAGGCAAGACTAAAATTTCATTTTTGATTGACTGAAAACATTGCTCAAAAATCCAAATTTTTTTTTCATGTTTTTGAGGTTTCAATCTTTCCTTTTTTTAGTTTATTTTTCATTTGGAAGAAATGCTGAAACTATTTTCACCTCTGTTCTAAGATGGGGCACCACCTTAGTTTTGAGAATGTTAGAAGAGGACATTGAAGTTGTTTGTAGAGGAAAACATGCAAATCTAAACCAAAGCTTCAGCAAAACACAACATAGGCAAAGAAAACATCCTGATGTCTGCAAATCTATACTTTTCACTGGAAAAAGAAAACTTCTGCCTGTGTTTCCAGGGAGCTGACAGGAAGAGACTGGTTGCTGCTACCCCACAAAGGCTGTCCCATCCCATCCCAACCATCACCTCCAAACTGGGAACCTCCAGATCCCCTCATGCACAGCTCTGCTGGTGCAAATGGCAGCACCAGAACCAAAGGGATGAGTTGGAGGATCAGCAAGGAGCTCAAACTGCCCAGAGTCTCACCAGCTGCTCTCTCTGAGGACCATGCTGGCTCACAGCAGAGCCCATCCTTGAAACCACTGCTGGAAGCAGCCAGCAGGGGTAAAACCATCCTGTCTTTGGTGAATTCCATGTCCAAACAACTGGGTGTGTTATTTAGCTTAAATGATATATTAAATGTTCTGGGTTTTTTTCATATCCAGCAAGGCAGACTAGGTAAGTCAGAGCTAGGGTATTCACAGGTCAGTTCCATTGGAATAAACAGCTCTTCCCAGAGCACTTTCCAAATTGCAGCAGAACACAAGGAGACCCTGGCTGGAGTTCCTCAGGCTGCTGCAGTTGGGGGCAGCTTCCCTCTGTGGTTGTGTTCCCCACAGGAGACAGTGGGGATGAACACTGACACTGAAACATCCTTGCACACATACGTGGCACCTGTAGGGATGTCCCAAGGAGAGGGATAATGGGGACACCCATAAAAACCCAGCAAGAAGGGCAAAATCTCAGACTTTGCTCTCTCCCTTCACCCCTGCAGATAAATCACTGCTTTTACAAGGCATTATTGAATTCTTTCCAGGCTGACCATCCACCACCATAGAGCAGACTGGCACAGGACTGTCCAGACAGGATATCCTCCAGGGAACAGCCTCTGCACAGCACAGAACAATAGAGCCCTGGATACACAACGTGCCCAACCTCTTCTCCCCCAGCCCTCAGCTATCTGCTCTCAGCACAGCCCCACGGGATCAGATCTGCATCAGCATCTACTTCCTGCTCTTTGTGAGAGTCCCACCAGTGCTACAGGGAGCAGAGGTTCTGTCCTGCACCTCTGCCCACCCCGTGGATGCTGCAGGTTTTGAGAGCTCAGGTATCTCCATGTTTAAATGGCACAGCAAACCCACCAGTCCTACCCATGGCAAAGGCTACAGGGCCTTCTGCAGCTCCACTTCCACGGCTTCCCACCCCTGTTTGGGGATCAAGCACATGTACACAACATCATACCAAAGTTTCTCATGAGGGCTTTAAAGGAACTCAGGACTGAAGCATCTTCCAGTCCCCTTGTGCACCAGGTGGAGAGCATTTCCAGTGGTCCAAGTTGGTTGTAAAACACCCAGCCCGTTGCTCAGAGTCTCCTTGGTTGAGTTGCACTGAGTCAAGTGCTGCCAGCCCAACTGCCAGGCCCTTTTCTGCTGTCAATTATATAAATTTGGCAAATTTGGAACAGCTTCACTTTCACAGCATAACCTGATTTAAAGGAGAGCAGCATCTGGTGTGCTTTCTAGGTTAATGTTGTGTAATAGGGAACAGACTTAAACCTGTGACTCATTAGCAAGGGAACATATATTGAAATTAGGCTCCCAATAGGTAAACATCTCTTGAGCACAATTTTTTCTTGCTGTAGTTGTGGAAACAGTGTGACTTAGCACTGAACTGCAGCCTGATACCCATTGCATGCAAAGGGCAACTTCTGTAGCACTGAAAAGTTTGTCTTCTGCCTGACTGTGAAATAGAGAAAGTCTCTTTAAAAGCCATTTCAGACTTAATGCAAAGCCCTGAGATCCTTTTCCTGGAAGCACGAGCACCCTGATGGGCCCAAAGGGATGGCACAGCACTAGCTCCAAAACCCCAGGGATATTTCTTCTTGTGCATCACACCTAGCTCCTCACTAGTGACTCCACTGAAGCTGGGTTTGATCTGTTAATGTATTGATCAGAGTAGACACTGTTGAGACAGGATTTTGGGAAGAAAACCCTTCACAGAGGGGTTTGCTACCATGGGTTGGCCATGTGTGGCTCCTTGCTGGCTGCCAGTGTCCCCTGGCATGCCCTGCCCTGCAGCCCCCACATCTTTCACAAGCACCTGAAGACAAAGAGCACAGAAAAAAAAACCAGCTCCTTTTCTCCAACAGGCAAAGCAATGCCATGCTGCCAGGGCAAGCAGGAGGTGCTGTTGGGAATGCCCAGGGAGGGGCACTCAGCCTGGATTTCAGCAATTGGCCCACAATCACTTCTATCCCAAGACCTTGCTGAGGATTTTCAGCTTTTGGGATCTTTGTCATCTTGGACCATAGCTCAGTTTCCCAGCCTCTGCAGTGTACAGCACCATGCCAGTGTGTGAGCACGGAATGGAGTGAAACCCCCTGTGCCTGTGGAACATCTCTCAAAAGACTTAAAACAGGTTCAAGCAATTTTTTAGCACTTGTTCTTGTTTGACCCCCAGCAGTCACTATGTCTCAGGTTTTCCCAGGTGTTTCTCCATTCCCTTGGCACCCCAAGGGGGAGCAGCCAGACCCACTCTCCCCACAGCCCTTGCTGCCTGAAACTCAGATCCTGCTACTCTTTATGTGCAATCTTTTAGAAAATATCTGGGTTTTGAAAACAATTCTTCTCCCACAGACTGATTTCTTTCCATGTGCTAAGTACCCAGAGCATCACAAGAAGCAGGTCACAAAAATAACCTTAAAACCCCCTAAATAATCCCTGGTGTCACTCCATAACAAACAGACTCCCAGCCTGTGGTGCTGGGCACATTTCTCAGCAAGAAGAGCATTTTGCTTCATTCCAAGCAGGAAACACCCATTCCAATATTTGCTTTATTTGCTGGGTACTTGTCTTTCATTCTGCATCCCTGAGCCAGTGCAGGACTCGCAAATATTTCATAATTCCAAGAACAAGCACATTAAAGCCTCAGAGCAAGGGGAAAGCCCTTTTCCTGCCAACGAGGAACATTATTGTCAATACCCCATTGTTGTACTCACACTCACCACCCCTTAAAGCAATTAATGGATAAATCAGGGATTTTTTCGTGGCATTTCTGTGGGTGGAGTTTATTCCCATCCTTATCTGAGCAGCAGAACTTTCCCACCAGTAACCTGGTGCCAGGGTGTCCCACAGCCCGTGACGCCGGCAGGCGCTGCAGAACAAACAAACTCAATTAGGGGAGGATATTTACAATTGCTGACCAAACTCTCGATTTCCTCGGTAAGCTCCTCCAGACAATGTGCTCTGGCCCCCAATTGTACTGTTAGAAATTCATACAGGCCCAAGAATGAGAAAATATTGTGTTTAGATTTGCGATAGGCAAAGCAAAACAAGGGAGAGATGTTTGTGGAGGGCTCTCCCCCAGCCCCATGTGTTTGTTTATTTTACAGCCTAGAAAGGAGCAGGATGAGTGCAGAGCCTCCCTTTGCCCACTGTCCTGCTCCTAGTCCCTCAGTGCTGGCAGCAGCAGGGCAAATTCCCTGGGAGAACAGAGCTGCACCTTGTGCCTGAGGCTTCTTGTGGCCCCAAACTCCCACAGTGCCTTCACTGTGCTCACAAAAACAGCTTTTCCCAGATCCACCAGCATTCAAACACGAGACTGTGGTGCCAACACGTGAGCATTTGCAGTGGTGGATAAAAGAAGCCTTCACCTCTTATCACAGCTGTAATTCCTGCTCTTTCAAGGGGTGCCTTGCAGGCTGCAGATCCCAGCCCCATCCCACACAGCCCTTACAAGCTGAGATAAAATACCCTCCCTGTGCAGGGCATTTCCCCCCTCTGGGAAGCCAGATTTTGCTCCCTTTTAGCCCTGGTTTGTGTCAGCATCCACCCCCCCACACCACAGGACACCCTCACCTCAGGCTGCTCTCCAAACTGCCCTGAACTGAGAAGTCCCTCCTGAATCTGAGCTGCCCTGGGAGCTGCCCTTGGCTTGTCCCAGGTGAGTGGTGCCATTCCACAGAGCCTGGCCTTGAGCTGCTGCTGGAACACAGCCTTGCAGAGGGTGATGCATCCCTGGTTTATTCCTGTGCTGGAGGGACCTTGCTGGGGCCATGCGTCCACAGGATGCTCTAAGGGGCCACATTAGGGGCATCATCTTTGGGATTTTTGACACAGAGGAGATCATGTTCAGCCCTTATTTTTTGCCCAAGCTAAAATCAGACTTATACCTTCATTAACACAGACTAATAGCAGAGCTTAACTCTGTGTGGGCTGATGGCTTAATGTTTGAACCAATTCTGTTTCTTATTACACCAAGAGCAAATCTCAAGTTATAGCACTGCAAGCAGTGTTTTCCATATTTTCACCAGTTTAATGAAAACCAGAATTTGGCTCCACATCTTAAGAGATAACACTCTCTGTACTCATGGCCAATACATTAATGTCTTCCAGCATTGTGTATCTTCCTCCAAACCCCTTGTAAGCCTTCCTTTATAGGTTATCCAAGGATCAAGGTCTGGAAATCCATAAAATACACCGGCTGTGCAAGATTTGCATTTAGTTTAGCATGGCTTTTCTTATCACTAGGCAGTCTTGTTTCACTGAAAACCTCCATTTGTTATTTAGGGGATTAGGAACGTTCAACAGGAGAGGAGGAGAAGGGGCTGAAAGCTGTGGGACTTGAATTCAGTAAAACACAGAATTATAGTTGTTCCTCCAGATTTACAGCAGACTAACATCAACCTCTGGTTCAGAGAAGGAATATAAATTAGTTGGTTAATAAGGACTGGATTCCAACCAGCTGGATTAGGATCCTGTAACACTCATGCATTCTACTTCTCTTCCCTTGCCCTGTTAGTTGACTGCAGGCCACCCAGGGTAACAAAGACATGACAGAAATATAGTGTATATTTATGTTGGCTCATCTTGCTGTAATCTCCTTCAGGGTATGACCGGATTTTAATAACTCAGGCTTACCCTATCACTTTCTGGCTCATTTCCTTATGTGTATACAGCTTATACAGTCCTTTTTGGTTTATTCTTTCAGCACATTTGGAAAAAAAATAAAAAAAGAAAGAAGAAAATAAAAGGAGAGGGAACCTGGCTACAAAAATTCATTAAAATCCATCTCAGGGGCTCCCACAAATATTTATTAGCACAGATCACCTCCTGACAATGTTTCCCCATGGCCAGTAAGAGCATTTTCAGAACAACTGGAAGATGTGAGTGCTGCCATCTGTTCCACCCTCAGTGAACTGAGAACTATAAACATCTCCAAGGCTGGGTCATTTATCATTACAACAAAGTATACAAAGAGGAGCTGAAGTAAAATCGGTTACATTGTGGGAAGAAATCTGATTGTAAAGGCACACCAAAATATCTTCCAATGTATCAACCTTCCTAAAAGCTTGCAATGGCTTGTACATTCAGTTCTCTGGAGCAGAGACTGCTTAAATTCATTTAAACCTGCCTGTTTACAATTCTTTGTGAATTGTAATTCTTCTGATATTATTAGTTTAGATAGTTGTGTGACAGTGATATAGTTATGCTGCCAGAGTACATTCAGGGAAATTATGAACTTTAATAGGAATTTGAAATATGTTACTGAGATAAAGAGGAAGAAAACCTACTGAACCTCAGTTGTTTAGGATGGAGCAGAGAAGAATGTGGGGTGGAAAGTCTGCACTCAAGACCTTTTAGTTTCTACCTCTTCTGTTCCACATCACTTGTTCCCCCTGTCTTAAAGCAGGTGCTTCCTAAAGCTGAGATTAGAAGAATTAGAGTACGAAGAAAATTTAAGATGAAGAGAAGCTCATCCCAATGAGAGGAATGAGAACTGCCAGCCAAAGAAAGGGAAAAAGCAGCTGAGAGCAGATTGAGGGAGAGATCCTCAGGCACAGTTGTGCCTCTACGATTCAACAAAGGGTTCAAAGGAGCCAAACATCTTTCCTCAAGAAAACAAAAGAAATAGCCTCACGTGAACTTTAATTTTGTCCAGAAATTCCACTCTGGATCAAAGAGCTACAGTGAAAGTTTAGTTGGAAACAGCATTTTCCTGCACAGAAGTTCAGCTTCAGCAAGTGGAAAACTTTTCCCCTCTCATGAAAGGCTAGTTTTGTCAAAGTCCTGGCCTGTTCTAGCCTAAGTCCAAAGGCATCTTTTAAAGAAAAAGCAAGTGCAAGCCATGTTTGGGCTTTTACCTGGGCAGACAGGGCAAGGCACAGAGGGATCATTGGGCAATCCCTTCAGCAACTGCTCTGCCAAAAGCCTGGGAGCAGACTGTGGGTTGCAAAGAGCCAGGAAAGAAAGTGGCTGGTCCACAGGGAGATGTGGACATGTCCCTGGGCCTGAACCAGGATGATGTGAAGCACAAGGTGACCTAGGGACAGAGCCCTGAACTCCTGAGATGTGTCTGCTGAGTTTGGTGCTGTTCCTGTGAGGAAAGCAGCTCCTGGAGGATGCTGAGGGAAGAAGCTGCTGCAAACACTGAAGAGAAGAGGACAGCAAGCAGAGACAGCTGTCTCTTGTGTGCCTCCTGTTGAGTCCTTCCAGGAGCTCATGCCTGTGAGTTCTGTCCTGTTGTGGGATGAAATTTCACATTTCAGAAAAGCAAGAGCCATACCAGCTCAGAATACTGACCACCCATGCTGCCCTCTGATGAGGATTTAATTATTTGGTTGATAAAGATGAGACATGATAGATTTACTACCTTCTCCCCACAGTTTATTATCTATTGACATGGTTTTCTTTGCAAATTTCAGTTTCCACTGCCTTGCTGGTTTTAGTACTGGAAAAGCAAAGTGCAGAATGATGCCAGTGAGCTCTGCTAGATGTGCTGTACATCACTCTCTGGCTGCTGCTCTCAGTTCTCCTGAATAGACTCAAAAATTCATTGGAAATCTAAAGACTTTTGTCCAAAGCTGGAATTACTATCATTTGGGTTTCCAAGGAACTGCACAGTGGGTTCTTTGCAAAAATTAACTGACAAAAATCTGCCTTTATCCTTTGAAATAGGAGGAAGGTATCCTCAGCACTGCAGACATGTAATTGTTCATATACACATAGTAAACTTCATTTTAGGGGAGAAAAACCCCAACCAACAGTTTCTTTCCTACACTTGAATGAAATGAAAATACTCTCTTGAATGAAAGAAATACTCTCTGATGGCTAGAGAGACCTCCTTCCAAGAATATTCCACCAAGAATATTTATGGTCAGCCTACACTCATTTGTTCTTGTGCCAACGTTGCCCTGTTTAAACAGTTCTTCCTCCCTGGTGCTTTACCCCTCCAAAGCATTTATTACCTTCCTGATATAATCCAGTGAAGATAGTTTGTACTCAGAAAGCTTTTACATCTTTCCCACTGGTTTCTCTCATGCTGGCAGAGACTGTAAGCACCTGTCCCAGGGGTCGCTGCACCTGGTGGCTCACCCCAAGGTGGAGTTATCAGACATCTTCCTATAATGTCCTGTTTGTTCACTGTTAACCTCTCTGAAAATGGATATAGGAAGAGGAATGTGACTTTTAATCACAAGGCTACCACTTAGTGCCACCTCAGCTGTTGGAAGTCAGGGCAGTGAGACATCGCCACAGGAGAGTCCGTGGAGATCAGTGTGTAAATGCACATCTTCATGCAAACATCATTAAAAGTCAATTTATACCTTCAAAACAGTGACCACGACTGGAGACAGGACCTGATGGATCAGTGTCCCAGCCCCCAACACCTCCCCAGGGTGCTGCAGGTACTCAGTGCTCACACAGCAGATGTCTCATGGCACTTCAGAAGCCCAGGCAGTGATGTTTATTCCTTGCAAAAATTAGGTTACAAACGCAGAGAAAGGCCAAAAGAAAGTCTCACCACACAGATATTGGTTCTGCCCACCTCAAGATCTGGGGATGTTTGCTCCTGAATGTTTTTGCTCAAGCTGAGGTTGGAAAGGAATCAGCTTGGCACGTTCGCACTTGGTGTCTTTATTTTGCAGTGATCCCATTGTTCTGAAACATAATGGGGCAGAGTTTTCTATAGTCCCACTGGGACTGTATCAAAATTGAAATCAGCACTGAAAAGTGTGCTGTGTAATGCTGTTGTCTGCTCTTAACACCATGATTTCAGCCAAGAAACAGTAAGTTATTCACATTTACACCCAGTGAACTGGAAGGTCTTTTATACAGGCTCCACATTAAATTTCAGCTGCCAAAAATGGTCTCATTCTTATTCAGGTCGATACTTTTGACTTCTTAGGCTTGTACTGTTCCCAGGGCAGCCCAAGCCTGTAGCAGCTCTGAGGAGCTCTTTTCTCATGGTGTTGTTACTTGACAGCATGTTGATTTAAGGCACTGCTTTTTTTCAGACTCCTTCAATCAATACCCAGTAAAGGAGTATGGAAAACAAGCCAGCCAAAGACACTGAACTCTCCCCAAAATTCTGAATCCTTACAGACATCCTCACCTTTAACATTAAATCTGTACTTGAGGCTAGAGCTGATTGCAAAGTATTTTGTACTTTTTGCCTCACACCAAACACATCTGTACAGCAGAGGCGAAGCTGCAGGAAGTCAGCCTGACTAACAGCTCTTCTTCAGTACCTCGTGCTGTCAGGCATAAACCCTCTGTTAGCATCCTCACAGTGTCTCATTTTGCAGATTACATTTCTTTAGAAAAGCCACTGATGAACCTTTTCCCTGCCACTTACACTGGTGACACTCACTCAGGGACTGAATTCATGCTATGTGCTGAGGGACAGAAGAGCACCAGGAGCCCGGGGAAGAGATGCAATTCAGGGCTCCTACCTGATAAGAAAGGGCCCACAAACCTGAAGAGGCTGCAGGTGCTGTGGATCTACAGGGACTTAAAATTAAAATCTTTAAAAATAGCAAAAAAGAGGGTGCGTGGGAATCATGATGAAAGATGAAAAATTATCAGACTTCTTGCTCCTGAGGAAATTATGTTTCTTCTCAGTGATCTGATATGAGGTTCAGGGATATCCAAGAAGCCAACTGCCTCTTCCCTCAAGCAGGTAGGGACTGAAAGCACTGGCACAGAGTTAGTGGGGGAAAAACCCAAATTAAATTGCAACCATTCAGTAAATGCTGCCTGGTCCCCAGCAGCAGTGACAGCCACGTGAGCAGCATGGGACAGCACTGTGGTGTGCACCAAGCACTCTGAAAAGCAGCTCTGCTTGTTTTTAATTTTCCTTTTCCACAGAAGTTGTGCCAGCACAAAGCTGGGGAAATCGAGTATTGTCTTTGGAAATGCCTCAGAGATAAACAGGTCTCAGAGAGTGCTGCAGATATGGCATCTTACACACACACACCTCAGCAGAGGGCTGAGGGGGCAGCTGAATGTCCCTGAGCACTGCTCTGCTCCTGCTCCATCCTGGGGCAAAGCTCACAGTCCTCCTCTGATGGGGCACCCAACCTCTCAGAGGGTGCTGGCCTCCTCTCTCCTGGCAGCAAATGGGGACAACAGGCTCTTGTGAGTCTGTACCAGAAGATTCCCTGCTCCTGGACATGCCTCATCATGGTAAAATCCATTTCACCACTCCAAGCCTCCCCCTAGCTCGACACAGGCTGTATCCAGGGTCATCTCCCCTGTGCCCAGCTCTGCTGGGAGCTGTGCTGCTGTGGCCAGCACAATTCCCTGATGTGTCAAACCCAGTGTACATCTGGCACCTTGACCAAAAGTACCAGGCCAAAACTGAGCAAAATCTACAGCTCACACCAACAGCAAAGGGCAGAAGGTGCTTTGCTTCCTTCTAAAGATCAGCCAGGGTGGCATTTAAAACCACACCCGAGGATATGTGACACACCTGTAAAGGATGAACCTCAGCACACCTGAGCTCACCGCTCTGCCCTCCCCAGCTCTGGGTGCCAGAAACCCTAGGGACACACTGAGGAATCTGGGGACCTGTGGATGTTTCCACACCTGTTTGTAAACGCAGCTAATCCAAAATTAGCCACGAGAAGTGGAAGAATCATTTGTCAGCTCCTGGTCTCCTCAGCCATCTTGAAAAACATGTCACAGATACATTGACACTTTTGCTGTCGATTTAAATAGCAGCCAGCGGCCAGGATCGGCTGCGGGGCGAGGGGGCAACGTGGAGCTGCCGTCTGAGGCTCCTCTGTATCAGATGACTCACCAAGATGCCTGAGAAACTCCCTTAGACCACAGGCTCCAGTAGCAACCCCACAACAAACACTGGCCAGGCCCTGCAGTCACCCCTGGGCATTAGGACGCGATCCTGGCAGCGCTCGGGGGCGGAAGGGACGTGGCCGAACTCTGCTCCCTTCCACTGCTGCCTCGTGGCCACGGGGCTGGGACTCAGGTGACATGGAAACCACCACTTGGCCATCACTTCCTGTGCCCCCCGTAAGTTGTTCAGTGTCTCAGTGCTGGTTTTCCATGAGTAAAATCTGCTCCCCAAGCTTTCCAACCTTTCCCGTGACCTCCTCGAACAAGAGGACATTGGTGCTCACATTTAACAGGGTACTGCTCGCTGAGGTGGCTGGGCCCTTGTGCTGCCCCACCTCTGGGCTGTTACTGCTGTTGTGGGCTCTACTGAGGTGTCCTGATGCACAAATGCATCCTCAGAACACTGGGTTGTGAAGCAGAAAAAGTCCTGCACTCCTGCAGCCCCCAGTACCTCCTGTCTGCAGAACATGCTGAGCAGGAGCTGCTGCTCCAGCCCACGCTCTGGCAGGCCTGCCCTTCCCACATGGAAATACAGAGCTCCTCGCAGGGACTTGGAAAATCACTTCCCCTCCACCTCCCCTATCACGCTGAGGGCAGGAGTCTTGATTGCAGTGCTCCCACCCCTACCCCAGGAGAGCCAGAGCTCTGCCTCCAAAATGCAAGTTAAGCATTCTGCCTCTGCAGCTCCCCAGCTCTGCAGAGGACACTCCTGAAAAACACTTCTCATGTGGACCAAGAGAAACTGCAGAGCTTCCTCTTAGCTCATTGTGATCTGCACTGTGACCCTGTGCAGCTGCATCAGACACACCTTCAGCTTCTCTACAAGCAGTTCTTGTGCCCAGCTCCAGCTTTACCCACAGGAGCAATTTCTGCTCATTCTGTTTCACCAGAATTAGTGGGGCTGCACATGGTGAAAGGCAGTGCTTTAATATGGGTTAACATATTAACAGGCACTTCATGGTTTAAGCTATCCCAGCAAGATCTTAGCACACCAAATATTTTCATCTGTCGAGAGGACTTGACCAATATCCAGGGATTTCCCCAGAAACACTTGGAAAAAACCCCTGGAATACAGATTATGTATAATTTTCAATATGAGAGTGAAATTATTACATAAAGCACTTCAGAGCCAATGCAAGTCAACATCCTGTGAAGTTCTCATATATCTTCCAAATGAGATTCTGCTCTGGCCACACCAGTTCCAGTTTTAATTTTTTGATTTCAATGATTTTTTCTTTCCTTTTAAGATACTAGTTAAAGCAAGGAATTACCTACATTTTAATGAGAAACAAATGATTGTAGTAGAAAACCAGTTGCTGAAATAAACATCTACAAGTCCTAGAATATAACCACTGGGCTAAGTATGATGATCCTTCTTAACAAGACAAAAAAGGGCAATCTTTTGTTGAAAATATTATTTTACATGTTATTTTAATACTGAACTTTTCCTGCTGTAATTTATGCCATCTTGCCTCCACTGATTATTAATTCTCTAAACACACAGTAACTCAAGCTATTAGAGTTAGAAATTTACTTTGTGGGAGTTTTTAATGCTCCAAAGATAATGCGTGTTTATATCCAAAATCATGTCTTTATTTGGAACACAACTCTTCAAGCACATAATTATGTAAATAGTTCTTGGCCAGCCAAAAAAACCCCATTGTCTTCAGGATTTGTCAGCTGTGAGCCAAGATCCCCAGTCTGCTGTGGCTGAGTGAGGAGGGCACCTACACAGGCAACAGGGCAAGAAATGCACACCCAGCTTGGACTGGGGGGTCAATATTTGGCTGTATTTATTCCCCTTTCAATGCTCACCTTTTTTCACACAGTTAAGGGGTCTGGTGGAGAGTCAGCCACAGCATCTCTGAGTGTATCCCCTGACCAACAGAACTGCCACCCTGGTTGTGCCAGGCCAGACACGTGTCCTACCAGCCCAGAACCCATCCCCAACACTGGTACCAGTGGCTGTGAGATTTGGTGTCAGCAGCCCAGGAGCCAGCTCTGTAGCACATGATATATATAATTCATTGTTCTCACGAACCCAGGAGAGGCCCAGGGCTGTGTGTACATCCAGAGAACCACAACCCTTCCCCACTGCTATCTACTGCACAATGTTTATCAAGGCTTACAGACCACTTCCTCTTCAAAACCCTTATTGAAATTCGCACAAGAAACAATTTGCCCAATTGGGTTTAGGAAGCCCTCAGCCCTTTTCCTTCCAAGGCAAAAGAAAAGAGATTTATTTATTAGATAGAAGCAGCTTGGACTCTGGAGGGGCTGGGGGGTGGGCAGGCGAGGAGGTTTGAGGCTCTGGATTGTGAGCACAGACATTAATAGGGACATACCTGCCCCAGGAGACTGTAAGGCCTCAAGAGACAAGAATATATAGCACCTCCCCCCAGTGTGGGCAGTAAAAGTGACCCAGAGTGCAGGTTAAAGCCCCTTTGCTGAGGTGTGGCAGCAGCACAGGTTTCCTGCAGTCCCCAGGGTCAGGAGTCACACTCAGCACAGCCTCAGCCACTGCCTTGGTACAGGAGCCTGCCCAGGAGGAAAGTCTGAGTTCCTGGAGACCCCAAGGCCTGTGCCTGCTGCAGCCAGGAACTGCTCTGCCCCTGTCCTGGTTTTGGGCCCTGGATTCTCATTTTGTTCCCAAGGAAGCTGTGGAAGGCATCCCCAGAGACACAGGAGCTGCCAAGAAATCATCTCTTAGCACATGTGGGTGGCACAGCAGGGAGCACTGACACTCTTCCCTTACTGGGTTTGACTTTCAGTTGTCTTCCACATCTTCCAGGTGCAGAACTAAGTGTGAATGCTGCATCCCATAGGAATGTGAGTGCCCAGTGCATTGAAGAGTTGAAGAACAGGCACTGCATGCCAAGCATGCACTGCTGCATTCAGGGCATCACATGGGAGGCTGAGAGAGGAAGGAGGAAGGAAAATCTTTCTGAACAGAAAAGGAAAATTTTTAACACAATTCCTCCAAGAAGAGGGGTCAAGAGAAGCAAGGTAGTGCTTGCTCCTTGGGAGAAGATGCCCATTCAAATGAAGGTTTCTGAAAACCACACAGGTATGAGGAGGAGTGAGGAAATCTGCTCCCAGCTGAGAGCTGCTAAGACCAAACCCCTGCCCTAGGTGAGCTGTTATGGGGCAGTGATGCAAGGGCAGTAGCAGGGGAAGCTTTGGGCCTGCAGGGATTCCCAGGTACAGAGGACTCTCAAAGAGGAGCAACAGCTTCTCTTATGCTTTTGATAAATAAAGGATCTCTACCAGCCTGAAGCCTGAACAGTTCCCTTTTTCTAACATGAAAACCCCTCTGAAAATCCTCTGTTGGATTTTCAGTGGGACTTTTAGTTTCTCCATCTGAAGCTGCTTTGTATCACAGGGCACAGTGGGGAGAAGACACAGTTATCACCCAGGAACCACAGCTTTGATGCAAGATAAAAAAAATTTATTTTCCTCTTTGAACTTCCATCACCTCCTAGGGGCAGAAGAGCCAGGATGCCCTTCCCATTCTGGTGAAGGCAGGCAGCTGGTTTGGGCAGTAGCTCCCACACTGCCTGGAGATTTTGAGCCTTTGCCCAGCCAAGCAGGGGGGATCCTTTCACTGGGGAAATGCTGACATTTCTGCAGAGCAGGAATTCAAGGCAATGCTGTGAATATGAGAAGTGCAGCAGCACTTGGTATGAGATGCCACATTAATGATCCACAGAACACTGACAGACAGAGGAGAAGGAGTTAATGAGCCAGCATCAGGCACTGCAGACAGAGAGCAGTCAGGGATGGATACAGTGGCACCAGGCAGGACCAAGTGCAACTCATTAGTGCTTAAAAAAAAAAAGGTAGAGCACAGATTTCTGCTGGAGTGCTGGGTAGGAAGTGTCACAGCTGGAGCTGGGATAGTTCAGTCTTGCAAAATTCTGTTTGTATTCTCTCAATGCAATGAATACTCGCTGGGCAATCCAAATGCAATTAATTCAGGGTAAGAGCTGGCAAGTACAATTCCAGGACCAGATTTCCACCCTTCCCTTCCATCCTGACACACACATTCTGCCTCCAAGAAATAGACTCTCATCAGAAAAGAAAGTGAGGATGAATTCTGTGTTCTGGGCTCCAGCTCTGCCTCCCAGCACAGCTCCAATATCCAGCCTTCCCAGGGCCAGTCATTTTTTCTCTCTGCTTTGGCTGTGGTTAGCTTCCTTCAGGGAGGGGATGGCAATTAAACTCACAATTAATCATAGTTTTAAAGCACTTCTCTACTTTTCAGAAGAGAGATGCTGCAGATGGGGAAGTGTTAGAAGGGAGCAGTAAAAGGCTGTGATTAAGCACCTGAAGGTCAGGGATGGCCTCAGCATGGAGGAGGGAAAACTTCCTCCCACTACCCCCATCCCTTCTTGACAGCACAAATTAAAAACAAAGACAGCTGTTTGGTCGGGAGTGACTTTAGTTTAAATCTTTCTCTTTCTTGCTCAATAACTCTTTCATTATAAGCTTCCTGCTGGGGAAGTTTGTGAGCCAAAGTTTGCTACTGAACACGCAGCACTCTCGGCCTGCAGAGCACCAGCAGCCAGCACGTCCCTGTCTGCACCTTTCTGAATCATGACAGTTTCTAGATCTGATGGGGCAAATCCACCATTGAAAAATAAAAATATTTAGATACAAGCTGTTTTCTGAGCAGCTAATCCCACGCTGGAAAGTTCTCTAGCAGCTTGAGGAGTCAAGAAAACAGAAGCGGCTCAGGGATTTGTGTGCAGCAAGTTGCTCCTACCCCTGCACAGATTACATTCATAAAATAGCTTCTCTAATTGAAACAGTTTGATCATTTATAAGCTAGTTCCAAAGTCCTTTGAACTCTGTAGGAAGTTCCCAGGATCCTGGATGGGCTTTTGCTCAAGTTCTCCATTGTTTGTATGAAGGGAAAAAAATGAATATTGATATAAGCTCTGCAGCTTGGAGGCCTTGCTAACAAACACTGGATCTGTACAAGGGAGGATGGAGACAAATAAAACACAGTCAGAAAACTTACCTGGCCCACTAATGGAATGTTTAAAACTGCTGTTAATGGCTCTGGAACACTTAAACCATTTATCTTTGGTACACAGGTGTAAATCAAAGAGCATCCCACAGTGCCTCCAGAAAGCTTTCTCTGAAGCACTGCCCTCAGAAGTGACTTTACCGACACCACCCGTGAGAGGCTGGGGATGTGACTGAGCAGCAAGCTTACTGTAAGTTTACTGAGCAGTGATTTTCTGTGTTACCTGCCTGCCCACATCACTCCAGGGGCAGTGCACAGCCCCCACTCTGGGCTGTGACCCGAGGGACACTGCAGGCAGGGAAAGCTGAGAGAGCCCAAACATCCCCCCGGGCTGGGAGCACCCAGCTTGCAACCTTTCCAGTACCCCAGCTCAGATTTTTCTTCTGCTGAACCATAATTAAAGTCAACGACCTCTCATAAGCTTCAGACCTGTCCATACAAACTTTGTTTATTCAGACTTGTCAGCAGTTTAGCAAACCATACTTAATTGGGCTGGCTCCATCCCCACGAGAACACTGTGGTCATTCTTTTCTCCTCAAACACCTCTGGACCCACACATTGCTGACAGCAGAGAGCCCACACCAGCCCTCCTCCCCCCAGCACTGAGTGTGTGTTCCATTCCAACAGGTTCACCACCTTCATCCCCAAAGCTGCCACTTGCTCTCACTAGGTTACTCATTTTGGGTATATTTATTTGCCCAAGGCTGGAATATCCCATGTCTGCTGACATAAGTGATTGCACAGCACACAGAGTGTGCTTAGGCTGTTTTGGGATTTGCTCAGACCTCACAGGCAGCTGGATCTGAGAGACATCAATCAATCTTTCAAAGCAGTGGCTGACAGATTTGTTTTAACCTAAGTTTCTAACTAAAAAATCCTACTGCTCTTCTACTGCAAAAGTTAAAGGGGAAAAATATCTTTTTTTTTTCCCCTACAGTGAAACCTGAATACCAGGCCTGTTTCAAATGATAGAAAACATAAATGTTATGATTACAGAATTTAGCATGCAAGTGGAAGAGGACACTGCCTTCCACCTCAAAGTGAGATTCCACTGTGCAGCTACAAAAACACTCAGGGAAAGGTAAAGCCAAAGCCTAATGACTTTCAGTAGCTCTGCAGCAGAGGCAGATTGTTACTCTACAGCAAAGATGCCTCGGGAGGGTTACACACCCTCTCAGCTGAGCCTCAGCACAACACCAACCCCAGCATTTCATCCAGTAATTCCTTCAGCTTTCCAAAGGCCCAAGATAGAATTTAACTTCCAAGAGAACCAAACCTATAAAAGTTTTAGAGCCACAGCCCAGTCGGTTTAACCTCTCATCCGAGAGGCAGAACATTCATTAAATGAGCCTGTAATGTGCTAATTCAGGGAATATCTTTTTTTCCGAAAGGCTAGCATTACAAAATAGTGTCACTAGGCACTACCAGGAAAACAATCCAGTCCTCTCTAAAGTTCAGCAGTGCTCATGACGACATTCCTGTCCTGAGACTGCCACCAAGATGTTCTCAGACAGCCCAGGCATATGGAAATCATCGCTCCCACAGAACAGCTGTGGTTTTTGGAAGTGACTTCATATTTTTGGATGTTGTCTGCCACATGGAATCTAACATCTTCAACAGCAAATAAAGCTCTTCCTTTCATCCCCTGCCATGTCTCCTTCATGTAAGAAAGGTGGTAGGTGATTTTTAACTCCACAATCACTTCTTTCCCAGCCTTTCCTTAGAGCACAGGGACTGTATCTCTGTAAGTGCCTTTGCATGTTCCTGGTGTTTCTAACAGGAATTGCACTGACATTTTACCCAAGACCTGAAGGATTCTTCTTCCCACTGCCCTTACATCTGGGCTGATCTACTGACTCACTCCCAAACAGTCACTCTGGCAAATAAGTTCCATTCTCAAAACTATGTGTTTCATAATGGCACTTCCAGCACATGTTTGCCTGGCAAGCCACACACATTGACTGCTACCATGTTCAGGAGAGGTCCAGACTCTGTGGGACGTGCTAAAACACACCATGGGCCCGGCCATGTGAACCAGCAGCTCAGAAGGCCCCAGGGCTGCTGATGGCCAACAGTTCTGCAGTGTTCAAGGGGTGGTTGGCACATCCTGCAAGAGGTCACTGAGAGAGGAGATGCCAGACTGCAGAGACAGAGAGGGATGAAGGGCTGGGTTCACCTTCTTTATGGGAGGAAAATAGGAANAGGAAAACCTTTCCTTTTCCTTGGCATCTGCCCTTCCCCAGCCACTCCCTGCAGGTACCATCCTTGTAAGAGGAGGCAAAGCATCCTTGGAGCCAACATTTGCCCCCTCCCTCTGGGGCAGACAAGCACATGCACAGCAGCAGCTTGTGGAGTCACAGAGCAACCCCACAGCCACCAGCCAAGGCAAAAACAAAAGCTCCACCATCCCTCCTGCCCTGCTCTGTGTGGTAACAAAGCCTCTCTCTCCTCAGCCTTCCCTTCTCCAGCAAACTGCTCCAGCCCCACTGCAAACCCCATGGAGAGCCAGCCTCTTGTCTGCTCTGACAAACAGCCCCAAACCTTTCCCTCTGCAATAACAACCATCTGCACTGCACTGGACCTGCCATTCCTCCACCCCAGGCAGCTGGGGAGCAGCTGGATCTCCACAGGAGCCAAGCAGAGGAGCACCAAAGAAGCCATTGAAGCACAGGGAATGCTGCTCCCTGGCCCTGCACTCCAGAGCTGCCCCAGCTCTTCTGACTTGGGAAGTTGTGCCAGTTACTCCCAGATCCATTGGCCCACGACTCTTACAAGTTCATTTCCTGTAGGTGCCCATATTTACTCCCTGGTGTGCCAGCAATTGATAAAAGAACATCTGACTTAAGCATTTTGAAATAAACTCCAGGCATCCATCAGGATGTTCAGCTGTTCCAGGCTCAGCTCATTTTTCCACCTCACCCAGATCCCTCAGGCAAACTGCAAATTGCAGATTTCACAGAAGGGCTTGAGGATCCAGATGCTCAAAGGTTCCTAAAGGGCTTTAGCAAAAAAATACTTTCCTTTTCACTTTTAAATCCTTAAAGGCCTTATATGTACTTTAAAGTACCTTTGAAAATGGGAGGGATGTTGGTGTAAGCAATTAAGGCACTAAAGGCCTTATTTCAAATGGACAGTCCTAAAACATTAACATTTTCCCTCAAAATCTCCACTATCTGCCTCTCCTTTCCAGTTTCCTTACACTGTTCAAGATCACAACTTGGTTAATAAATCTAGGTTTACATTGAAGTTCTGCATATAATGCTGGAAAGGTCCAAAAGTGGTTGTATATATGTACATTTAAAAAAGAAAAATCACACCTAAAACATGTTTTCTATCTAGCTTAAAATTAAAGGCAGCAAGAGAGTATCTTATCAAAAGATAACAACTCAGTAAGGTAAATAAAAGTATCTAAGGTGAGGAGGCTGAGACAGGGATTTGGAAAAGCTACAGACTGTTTTGTTTCCTTGGGTAAGCCCTGTCTGGAGTTGAAAATTTGCATACATATATCAATATATATGCAGGCTGCTGCTAGACAGGAGGGAAACAAACAAGGAAGTAGTCAGGAATTGGGAATAGCAGAGTGTCTTTTAGTTATTTAAGGTATTAGCTGAGCCTATGGGCATGGTTTTCCTGTTTTAAATAGGCACAATAAGCTAAAGGTCAGCAGGGGAATTGGTTACATTTCTCTTTCCCACGTGTAGGATGTAATCCTACCAGAACATTTTAAAGATACAGAATAAGTTAGAGATTTTAGAAGCATCACATTGGCTTCATCAGCCCAGAGACAGTGCATTACAGGTACCAGTTCCCTGGGAAAGTCAGAATAATTTGGGCTTTCTGATACTAGACAGCAAAACTAAATCCTGTTATGCAAATCCATATGAAAAATTACTTAGCATCAAAGCTAAATACCCTGTATGCTTCTCTTTATGAAAGAAAACATCACGCTGTAGGTAAAGCATATTTTCTAATCAGCTTTTCTGTGCTTCAGTAGATAATTGAATTAAAAATCAAGCTCCAAGTGCACCAAGAGGCTTAATAAACACCAACAAAACCAGTAATTGCTTAGGCCAGGCAACAAGATACTCAGTGACATTCTTCTAGATCTATTAACATGCAAACTTGATACAGACACCAGCCCAGCCACAGAACCCACCTTTATTTTAGTGACTTTCCTTCTCAATCTGTGATGAAACCCATGGGTTTTTCCAGTTCCAGTAAACAATTCTAGAAATAGTTCTTTCAGACAACAAGAAATAAAAAATATCACAGTCTTGAAAACCTGCATATCCCACTGGGATCAGTAAGAGCCTTCAGCTTCCTGGGAGTTTGAGCTGACTTGAAATTACATTTATAATGCACTTGGGTCCATTAGAAACCAATTAAGGACACTGGCAGCTGAAAACAAGTCAGGTAATCAATTGCTGGTTCTAAAGTGCAAAGACAGAAATGCTTCTTATTAAAATTACTTTTAAAGATTATAAGATTTCTTCATGGCAAAATGTTAAAGGTTGAGGTTTATATATATGTACATACACACAGAGGTACACATTTAACACACAGGCATGTAAATAAAAGCCCAAGAGAATTTGTCTCATGGGGAATTGTAGAAGGACCTGGGCACAAGGGGCATTCTCAGTGCTGCTTCTGAAGTCTTCAACATGAAATCTAAGACTGACAAGTCCCAGCAGTCTGGCTGAGGTCTCAAGCACGCTGAGTCTCGTGTCCAGGCCCCCTTTTACAGTTTCCACAGAGCCTCCAGAACCAACATCCTGGAGAACTCGTTGTTAACTCAGCAAAAGGCAGAACTCTGCTGTCAGGAGCTCAGGGAAAAGCTATTACAGAAGCCAAAGCATGAGGTGGGATGTTATTGGAATGCTCCTGAATAAGCAACTTTAAGCAATCAATTTCAACTTTTGTTTTGGAAAGAGAGTAATGAAATATTACTCTTAGGGCCCAGAATGAACAAGAGATCCATTCCCTCCCTTTGTTGTAAAAAGCCCTGCATCTTGCAATATCTGCTTTAATGGCTTAATTCTGGTCCAGGGATTTCAAAATGCATGTGGCTGTCCTCCAAACCTCCCTTGAAATAAGAGTATATTTTGGTTTAACTCAGAAAAAATATTCTCACTGTGTGCAAATCCCTTCCCTGCAGCAAAAATACATCAGAGAGACAGAGCTGTGAAATCTTCATTGTACAATCACAGTGGCTGGAAAGAAATCTCACTGCATCTTTCAGCTTGGCCACTTGGGCAGTCACTGAAGGGCAGAGGTACCAGAATTTGCCCAGGGTTTGCTCAGCAGCCACAGGCATTAGCTCAAGTTTGCTCCAGCAGAGCACCAGCACCCCAGTTCAGCCTTACCCATCTCTGAGTCTTTGCTTAATCCACAACAACAGCAGAAAGTCCCAAAGTCCAGCCCTCTCTGTGGCTTTTATCCCAACAAATGTATTCAAAGGTTTCCAAACCAAATACGTAGGCTGGGGAATAAGGGGATTTGATACTGAGCCTAACTGCTGTTCTTTGGATGCACTCAAATGCTGGGTTTTGGAAAGGCTGCTTTTGCAGTTCATTGTGATACTACCAAGAACCTCTGGCATGGGAACAAACAAAAGGAGTGTTGAAGATGCTGGAGCTGGCTCTGTGAGAGGGCAATTTAAAGAATAATGGACCTCTAGTGACAAAGTCTCCATGCTGTGCTATTCTGCTGGCAATTATTGAGGAAGTTTGTTTAGGATTTAGGCCCAAGAGTTCCTAAGAGAGGCTTGTAAACAGCATGGAAGTTGAGTTTCCTGTTGGTGATAGGAAGATTGACAGCTCACAGCAACCCTTTGTGTGGCAATGACAACTGTCATTATTGTGCAGCTCCCCTGCAATGTGATTAGATTGCAATCAGACTGTGGCTCTGCTGGATTTCTTGATGCCTTAATTGATGGCCCTGAACCAAATGACTTTCACCAGAAAGAAAAAACCCTGAAACTTGAATTCCTTGACACTGAGTAGGTTTAACACACTCTAGTGCCATTTCATGCTAGTGGCAAATGAACCTTCTTTCCTTATGTACTTTGGGTATAACCTATAGAAAGTATGGAAAGATCCAGGGACAGATTCTGTTTTCTGTTTTGATTTAGAGAATAGGTATAAATTTCTCTTCTCAGTTCCATAAAGTTGTTATGAAGATGAATCTCCTTTCAGAATTAAAAAGCAGTTGTCAACACTTAAACAAATGTGGGAACAATCTTGGCTTTATGGAAATCTGAATGGTTGAGTTATGATCACCAGTGAGACAAAGATATATTTTAGTGCATTAAGAATAAAGTAAACTCTGTAGTTTCTTTATATTAGATAGTTTTATAGGTGTGTTGCTCAGAGCACATTTCTAAATTTGGAGAATTAATATTTACAGATCATCTGCTTTAGAGAAGGGTAAGGCATAACAGGATGATTGTTTATAAGCATAAGGATAATATGTTTAATTGAACAGATGTGAAAAACAACAAAACAAATAATGTCTGTAAAAATAACTCTGACAAAACTAAATCAGAATTAATTTAATCAGTTAGGAAAAAATGTCTCATGGAAAGTGTAACTAATAAGCCTATCTTAGAAATTTTTTAATTATCCAGAAACTTGAGGCACAAACACTACCAAAATATTCCAACATCATATGGTAAGACTGTGTTATATAAACACAGCCCATGCATGAGAAAGTTGCCTATTTATGCTTCATAAATCAAAAAAGATGATGGACATATACCAGTATTTAAGAGATGCTATTAAAACACAAAGACTTCTTCCTCCACAAGGAAGAGCAAACTCAGAGGTGAGGGCTTTCTCTTCTTGAGCCCACTATCATGATTTCCCTTCCAAAAAAACCAGCACAGCTTTTATTTTTTCCCTTTCTGACCCAGGGAGGAGGCCACTCAGTGGGTGCACATGTTCATTTCCAGAGCTGTACACCTATAACTGAGCGAGGCCTGAGCACGTGTCCTCCCTCCGAGGGGAGCCGGGGGTGCCTCTGCTCTTCAGGGCTTCCCATCAGCAGCTGCCAGCTCTGCTACAGCCCCTCTCTAATCACTCATCCCATCATCACTTCAGGACACTTGCAATGCTTCACTGGACTTCAATATAAAACTTCCCAAGGCAGTTGGGTCCTGACCATGACATAATTCACATGTTCAGGAATGTAATTTCATGCTATGCGTGTTGCTGGACTGCAAGCTTTTGGTTCTGGCTTCAGGGTACTTAATCTCTTCCATGCCAAAAATTGCTTAATAATTGCATCTCTTATGTTCAGCTGAACTGCTGCACTAGCCCAAAGGGGAAACTTTGTTTCAAGGTGGATTTAAACTTTGCTGGAAAAAAATAAAAGTCTAATTAGACCACTTAATATAATTTTCACTGTTGCTCCTTCTGTCTGTGATGTGCAGGGGATGCAGAAGGGCTCTGCCCACCTCAATGAGCAAGGCAGACCAAAAATCACCATCTCAGCTGTGTTCCACACACCCCACAAAGACTGGAAGATTTAGAAACTAAATACAATTCCCAAATCACTGTCATACCCACAGAACAACCCTCCCACTGCCACTATGGAGATGGAAGGAAAGTGAGGAGTCACTTTGCAGGGTGTCCTTCACAGGGCTCCTGCTCAGACTTGTCCCTGTGATGAAAATGATCCCTCTGCACAAAGCCTATCCCAAGGCAGCTAAAAAGAGTGGCTGCCTGAGGTGGAAAGAGCAGCCACCCCCCACAGGTGGTGTGCCAGCATCAGGGGCTAACAGGGCTGGAGCCTGCAGAGCAGCCCTCGAACTCCTGGGCAAAACCGGACGAGTTCTGCAAGTTATTTGGCCTTGCAACTGTGACTGCAGCTCCTCCCCCAAGCACTTCTATGCTTCAGTCTCTCCAAATCCTTCCTCAGCCCAACTGGATGTCTGCTGCCCTGGGGCCACACTGCAGCTTTCTGCAACAGAGGCCAGCTCCCCAAAACCTGATGTTCACCAAGGGCATGGAGCTGGGGAGAGCGGCGGAGCATTTTTGCTTCTTTCTAAGACAGACCTGCGCAGATGAGAACTCTCCAAGTGCTCTGCAAAGTTGATGCCAGTCACATTTTCAGAGTTCCAGCGTTGAACAAAGACTTCACTCTGGGGATAGGAGCATTGTCCAGCAGAGGAGGTGACAGAGACGTCAAATCTATCTGCCAGATGTCGGTGTTGTAACTTGTACCGAGCTCCCCTCTCTTTGTACACTTGGCCCTGCCGCCTGCAACGTGCATTTCCCAGCTGGAAAGGCCTCGCTAAAACACTCCTATTGCTGGGAAAAAAGAAAACTGCCCAAAGGGAGAAAGTACAAAAGGTTTGCCTCTGCTACAGGAAACTGGAACTGCCAACAGTCTTGCTGAACTGAATATGTCGGCAGAATTGAGGTTTAGCGAGGTTTAGCAAGTTATCAGCAGTGGCACAGACATGGAAAGAAAGAATTTCCCAAGTCAGGCTATTTTCTCTCAAAACAAAATAGTGTAGAGAAATAAAATTCAGGGATCAGAGCTCTTCACAGTCTGGGATTTCATTGCATGAAAAACTCCAAGGTTGTTCTCCTATTGTTACTTTCCCAAATAAGAATGCAAATCTCAGTCTCAGGAGTTTATAAGTACATGGATTTAGGCACAGAGCTTTCATGCTTGTGCATATTTCATTTCAACAAGATGAAAATCTTTCGTGTTATCCTGTTCTTTCTGATTTTTTAAAAAACAATGCAGTTGAAAATTAAATGTGGTAATCAACGAATACAACTTCCTGTAAAAATGATTACATAATAAAATTTACATTTCTGCGAAATGTTTTGACTTAATAAGATCATAGTTTTCCAGTGGAAGACTATTCTCTAGAGAGTTTCTGACCAGCTGTAACACTTGGAATGCATCTGTCACCCTAGAAAAAGGATTATCAGTACCATGGGAGCACGACAAAGTGCTTGTAGTGAGGCTCAGGGATGCTCTCAGTGGTGGGAGCAACAGGCAGCTGATGTCTTCCTTTCTCATTCTTCACAATTTTAAATCCTTCCTAAATCTGAACACAGAGTAGTGAATTATTGAATCGATGTGTGAATATAAACACTACAAGTGTGCAAACAATTAGAAAACGGATAAAACTCCAGTAGATGGCGCTCAAAAATATCCCAAATTTGTGTCCCTCCTCAGCTCTCAGGACCTCGGTGCTGTGGAAAGAGCTCGGGGAGGCAGCTCTGCCAGCAGCCCTGGGCAGCCTCCTCACTATCACTCTGGGAAACAGGGGATGCTCAGAGTTGCCTGTAACAAAGGTGGGCTCAGCAGTGGCTGGGAATACAGAAAATACACCAAAAGCACGTGGATTAAGAGATCTGGGTCCTGTGAAAACACAGCAAAGTTTTGGAGAAGTGCTGGGTGCCAGGGCAGGTGCAGAACACGACTTTCCAGGCAGGGGAATGTCTGGCTGCCAGTTCCTGTGCAGTCCTGTTGTTCAGTAATGGCCAGTTCTGGGGGCACTTTTAGATGTTCTAGCTGTGACTGGAGGGAGCCTGTTGTATTGCAAAGGCCATTCAGTGGTAATTCTTCCACAGAAGCACAAGTGGTTTAACCACCACCAGGGGAATGGTTTTTATAGCCCATTCTGACCAAAGACCAGAGAGAAGGTTGATACCAGTGGCTGAGCCCCTGGTTGGTGGCCCATGGGAGGTGATCTAAAGGCTGGTTCCTCTGCAGCCCCACCAAGCCACTGCCAGCAGTGCAGGGGAGTCCAGACATGCTGGGTGCAGAGCCCAGAGCTCCTGGCTGTCCTCTGCTTTATGCAGAGCAAAACAAAACCCTTCACACAGCCAGGGAAGAGAAGCCTCCTCAGGCTGGTTGCCAACATGCTTCAGGCCACCTCTGCTTTAGCATTAGTGTGAGTGAAACATACACGGGCATGTGGCTTCTCCCTGATTTTTCTGTCCCATCCTGAACTCCAGGCTTCATGCTTTCACTTCTGGTCCCTTTACAGACCAACTGCACTTTTCCATGTCTGTAGCTAAGTCCCTCTTGTCCTGTTTGGCGTGATGGAGAGCCCAGGCTGCAGTGAGGACAAGGTGGCTGCTCAGAAAAGCCTCCTGAGCTTTTTTTGATGTCAGCACACAGAGGGCAGGACACATCAGCAGTGACTGATGTGAACATTGTGCTCAGCACTGATGGGTCCTGTCTCTCACAATGCCTGGAGCTGGTGTCAGTTGAGGCTACAGCACCTACCATGGTCCACCTGCTGTGATGGAGGAACTGAAAGGTTTTGCCAAGGGAAGAACAGATTGTTCTCTAAATATTTGTGGTTTTTTTCTTATAAAAGACCAATGACATGTTGGTCCTATATACATTTAGTCATTCATCTTGCAAAAGCTGAAACATCAGCAGTAACTTGACCACCTTTATGATCTTTCACATGAGTTATATTATTCACTTCAGCAGTTTTGCCTTTGGGGAAAAAAGGGAAAGGGGTGACAGGATGCTTTGCTTCAAGCCTGCATTTCATTAAATTTCTGCTGTACCACTTTTGCTCCAGGTTAGGAAACTATTTTCTGCCAGACCCAGTCATTAGACATTCTTGAGAAAACTGTTTATAGAGAAATGGTTAAGAGATCAGGATGTTTCTTTACAAGTTCATTTTGCAATCCAGAGTGAAAAGTCCTTTGCCTCTATGATAGCAGAGGCCATTCTTTGAAGCACCATCAGTTGGTAGACAAAGAATGAAACGATCTAGACAGAAGCAAAGCAGAAGTGGCAACAGAGGTGGCCATCCATGGCATACCCCATGGGTTCCAGGGAAATAGGTCTGTGCAGGGGGATCTCAGCTAATTCCCATGGAGGCCTACTCTGTGCGTTTTTCCTGTGTGAAGCAGCAGTTTTCTCTCTGCAGCACAGAAAGGCTGCAGGGGGGAGAACAAAGAGCAGCAAGCAGTGTGAAAGTGACCCCATCCCTTCCCACAGAGCCCTGGGCTGCAGCTCTGCTGCTGGATGTTGTTTTAGTGGCTGTGCCTCCCACCCTGCGCGG
Source organism: Notiomystis cincta (assembly GCA_013398075.1). Taxonomy (NCBI): domain Eukaryota; kingdom Metazoa; phylum Chordata; class Aves; order Passeriformes; family Notiomystidae; genus Notiomystis; species Notiomystis cincta. The sequence continues at coordinate 11,752 of VZRX01015997.1, read as the reverse complement.
CCCGGGCCCGGCAGCCTGCGGCTCTGACGCCCGCCGAGCTCGGGGCTTATTCATGTTCAGGAATGGGAGGGTCAGGGCCATCGACACACACCAGCATCCTGCTGCCTATTATTTCCTGCCAGCCCTGGCGCTGCACCAAGCCCTAACATGACAGGTGGATGGAGTTCACAAGGAAATAATGTCATGGGCCAGTTTTCCAGGAAAGCTGTTAACTCTATTCACAAACTCGGGCCTTCAGATGGAAAGGGAACATGGCTGAGAAGAGGCAGTGGAGGGCTGCTCTGCTGTTATTTATGGTTTTGTCACAGATTATTCACTGGCGTCTCCTGCTGCAGCACAGAAATCTTTACCTCTGCACAGTGCCCACTCCTTCAAGAGTAGACTGTGGCTGAATGCTTTTAAACTTAGAAAACCATGGGGACACTGCCTCTGCAAGTCCCACATGGCCATTTCATGTCAACCAGGCTGCAAAAGATGGTAAAATAATCTGCCTTCTGCTGAGCTAAATGGTTCCTGGGAAACAGAAAATAAATATGAGGGGAGGATCTAAGACCGATGTCAACCTGGGGACTTCAGGCATGTTGTAAGAATGAAACTGAGGATGCAGTCCAAGATGTATCAGAAACAAGATTACATGTTTTTAAGTCTTTATCAACAAGGCACATTTACTATCCTTCCACTTCTCTGTGCAGATCCAGCATCTGCAGTTGTATGTTCTTCTCTTTCTTTCCTCCTTTTCTCTTTTTAAAATTCAGTAACTTTTCTATTAGTATAGAAAGCACAGAAGAAGAGTTAAGAAGAAAAGCAATCAATCCAAAAGAAGTGTTTTTCGAAATTGCCATGTTTGCTACCAATGCAAATTTTAGGATGCACAGAGGCAGGACAATAGGACTCCAACTGGCTGCTCACAAGAGGAAGGATTAGGTTCTGTGTCATGTTAATAGTGACATCAACAACCTGAATAAAAGCCAAAAATTCAAGTTGATTTTGCAGTTTAAGACCATTGTTCTCCCACATGATTTAGCCTATAAGATTTAGTCTACACATAGATTTCTGCTAGAATTTATATTATGCACATCATACAGTGCAATTCTTGATGTGTAATGTACTTCAATATATAAAAGCCCTTCATGACTGGCAAATATATATATTGATATAGCTAAAATGTCACACAAGCTACAGGCATCAAAGGTATTTGAAATAAAAAGGCAAAATGATGTCTGTCAGTGCTCAAGGGTACTGGTAATGTCTATGCAAAATGATGGGTGCAAATATTGTTCTGCTCTTCTTACTTTGCAGCCCATTGTAAAAACAAATCAGGTGAAAGCTGCTAATAATATGCAACAATTTCCATCTCAGATATCAAAGGAGAAGTAACCCTGGATTTGACTCTGGATGAGCAGAGCTGAGGCAGGAATACGGGATATTCCAGAGGGCTTGTTCCTGGCCTGACTCTTCCGGATGCTGATGAGACTCTCAGGCCTCTCTTCGTTCCACACTCCAAGCTGGTTCCTGTTCTGTGGGGCTGCAGTAATACTGTACATTTGGTGTTTGGTAACAGGAGCTCTCCCAAGTGTCCATGGCAGATAAACTTAATTCTTGACACAAGTCCATGAAACTAACCTTTCTCTCTTTCTGTCTGTCTCTCTCTTTTTTTTTTTTTTTAAACCTGGAAAATGATGGCATTGGAGCCAGAGTCACGTACAAAACACAACATGTGAAACGACTGGGGAGTTGTAAATTGGGCGTTTTGACTTGAACAAAATCTAAGCATTGTCATACCAATCTGATTATTATTTTAAAATACTGTCCCAGGCTATAACTGTCTTTGTGTACAATAGCAATACAGGGTGTAGTTACAGACACAATTTCCTGTGCTTAGGTTTTGAAATTATTATTTAAGATCGCTGTAACATTTGCCCGGAGCACCAGCGCAATTCCTCTATTAGATAATTTTCTATCCTTGTGAGGGCAGTTTTGCTTGTGCAGTGCTGCCAGGGCTTTCAGGAAGGGAGAGACAAGCAATTGTGACAATAAAATTTGCATCAGCTCCCACCCAGCCTCTCCCAGAACTGAAACACCATTTGTGGCATTCAAAGCCTTTTCACACCAGAAGGGAAGGTGTTTCTGAACTGGAAAGTCACTTTGATCTCCACAGGGTTGCATCCTTCTGCTTCTCAGATTCCCATGAGAAACACCAAACAGCAATCGTGGAGTTCCAGATGGCTTTGTATTAAAGACTTGGTGCAGTGCAGCACCCAGCATCCAGGCATGAAACTCCAAATCAATCCAGATTAGGTCATAGGGTTCAAAATTTGAAGCTGAAATTTTGGTTGGGCTTTAAGGGCTGAAAAAGATGTGTTGTTCCTGGGTGTGCAGAGAGAGAGAGGATAATAATGAAAATATCTGAAATATATAGATTTGCAAGAAGGAGAAAGCATGGACTGTGAGACGTGGGTCAGGGGTCATTGCTGGTCAGTCAGAAAAGGTGATACTACTGCTTCAGACTGGCCCAAAATCAGTGTAAAAAATCATGGGGGAAAAGTCAGTTTCGAAGGCCATGTGAACACTTAGTGATGAAACCTTTAAAAAGATCTTCAACAGCATAAAAATCTCTGCCTGAACTGCTCATAACCTCTGCTTTGCTCCTGCAGGACACCAGGATCAGGTGCTGGGACTCTTCCCCATTAAATTACTGTTATGCTCCTCTGAACAAAGGACAAACAAGCTTGACTTCCTGCACAGCCTTTCATTTGCTTCTTGCTATGAAGATGCCTGTGCATGTACCTCGTCTCTAAAGGACACAGATGATGCTGCTGAGCTCAGCAGCCCCCAGCAGCCAGAGGCCTCCCAGCCTGTCCAGTTAGGTGGTACTGCAGGAGAGCACGGTGTGCCTGAAGCTTTGCTGTGCCAGGGGATCCCTGCAGGTCACTGCAATGTGTCTGTCACTGCTTACAGGCTGGTTAATGCCCAGGTGCCCCACACTCAGCAAGGCAGGGGGTGGTCCAGGAACTCTGCTGTGCTCTTGCCTACGCACTGCAAATGTCAAAGAGAGCAGAGGTAAGGAAAGGGAAATCATCTCTATAGTAGCAGAGCAATTCTTACTCACTCTTATTTACCTTTCCAGAAAAATCCTGCTCCAAAACCCCCATTGTCTCCATTCCACTGACTTTGGCTTTTCTTTTTTGACTTGGAGCTGAGGCTCACCTTGTTCCTTTACCTTCCTTCCACATCAAGCTCAGCTGTATCACAGTGATGGCTGAAGGAGGACCCATGTGTGGGAAACGCTTCTGGAGAGGGCAGAGGGCAGCCCCTGCTCTGGGTTCAGCCTAGGAATCATGGAGCCAAACTGCTACACATGTAGTGGAAATCACTACATCTCTCCTGCAGCTCTCTCCTCAACAGCCCCCAAAACTCCACTGACGAAAAAAGAAATGGGAAGGGGGAAGAAGGAGTCAGAAAAACCATTGTGTTCCCAGGGAGGGAAAAAGATGAACAGCTCTATTTAGCTTACCCAGCTTTGCTGATGTCAATCACTTTTCTCATTTTAAACAGGAAAGACACCACTTTAGTCCACCTGTTCCATTATTTATCATGCTATGCATTTCCCATGAATTGTCACTCATGCAAAACCTGTACATCGTAAGGGGACACCCTAATATTTTTAATGACCTTAAGCAAAGTGATTGACACAAGACACCGGTGTCAGATGTTCTGGTGACGCAACATGTTCTCCTAGCAGCAGGAAAGCTTCCTGCCGTGATTAAGTGAGGGCTATGGAAGTGCTAAAATGTGTTGTCAGCTTTCCTCTGATGCAAGTGATTTTATTATAGCGTCTGGTAACCACGGAGTGTGGCAACGCAAATACTGACCCCAAACATCCCCTCCTGCACATATAGCTCGCTCTATTTAAAACACGAGGTGCAGTTTGCAAATCCAGGGATAAGTTATGGATGTAACAGGCTTAAACCATGGAGGGCAGAGGAAATTGTGGCACCTAAGCCAGAATTCCTGGGTGGTTTCAGCAGGAGAAGTGTAGGGATCCAGGATGAGCTGCAGAAGGAACCCCCTGCAGCACCTCTCTGGCAGGTGGGCTCTGCAGCAGCATCACCAAAGCTGTCCTGGCTGCCATAGACTCTGAGGGCAAAGAGAAGACACAGGTCTGTCTCACCTTGGTAGTGGAAAGCAAAAATCACACCCAGCCCTTTTGAGTCTGGAGAAAGTAAAGGGGAAAATAAAAGAGAGGGGAAAAAAAAAAAGAAAGAGTCCATGCAGCCCCTCTGCCTTCTCATACACACCAGGGTGGAAACCTGTGACTCAGCTCAGCACCACTTGTCCTTCAAGGAGAAATCATGTTCTGGTTTGCTTCAATCTGGGACAAGTGCCTCAATAATCCATTAACTGAGAAAAGCTGGAAGACCTCTAGAACACAAGAGTTACAGAATCAACACCTCAGCCACAAGTGGGGGACACCTGGCACCTGCTTTTCATGAAGATTTGTAACCCCAAAGCTCAGTCAATAAACACTACACATAGCTTTGCTTCCACAAGTTATTATTAATAGTTATGTCTCAAACTGACTGTGACACTGTCTGCAGAACTGTCTGCTATGATTTTTCAATAACAGAGCTGTTAATCAAGCTGCAGAGGGTTGGACTACCAAACCAAAGTCCACAGGCTGCAGAGGTTTTTCTAAGAGATCAGCTGTACATGTGTTCACAGTTATTGTCACAGGGGTTGTTCTACAAAAATAGAAATACAAAGCAGTCAGAGGTGAAGATACAAGCTATCTTGATAGCAATAAAGAAATATTTTCTAAAGGTCTAGCAGCAGTGGATATTATTTTAATGAAATTTATTTTTTAATTTTATAGCAAAATAATCAAAAGTGCTAAACCTGACCACTTTAATTCACAAAAATGTCTCATGTTTTAAGCTATGATCATACCTCGTTATTTAGGTTAGACAATATAATTACACATTTTTGATTTCTATTCAATAATGAAACAAAATCAATATTAGTTGGTTTAAAAAAGGGGGAAAGTACCACAGGTATTGGGAGGAGGAAGTTATATAAAATATAAGAATCAGCTTATTGAGCAATTTGCAATGTGTTCTTATTGCCTTTTTTTTTTCTTTTTTTTAGCAACAGTTTAAGTCCCAGATACTCTGGCCATAAGCTTGCAGTCACTTCAAATGCTATGACTTCTCCCTTGGTCAAATATCAGTGTTTTAAGGAGACCTCTGGCATTTCAAGTCAGTTCAAATTATTTTCTCAGTTCCCACGAGTTCCCTTTCCAGCATGATCAGCATGCTGGAGAGCCTGGTTAGGATGGCTGCAGTTATGATGACACAGTTTTCTGTGAAGGAAAACCAGGTTTTCCTCTGCCTTGGAAAGAATCACTACCAAGTCTGCAGTAAGAAAAATACCGGGAGCACTTGCAGAGTTGTTATGAGCATTTCTTAATCCACTCCATTTTCATCTCAGTTCGATTCCACAGTTAAATTAAAACCTGCAATCTCTCCTACTGATAAATAGCCAGGTTGACTTACAAAGGCTCTGCCTTCTGTCCAGCCTTCTCTTGCTTGCCTTTAACCAAACAAGGTTCTCTGGTTTGCCACGAGCGCTGTCTGGCTCTCCCGCCTCTTTGCTTTCTTGTTCTGCTGCCTGATTTTCCAGCACACGGCGCTGGAAGCCAGCAGAACGAGTCCTGAGGACAAGAGGACCAGCCCAAACACGGAGATGATGGAGCCATGGGAGTTGAAGCTGTATGCCACGGCAGTCACCACGATGCCGGCTATCAGGATGACCACGCCGAAGGGAACGGTGCAGCGGTAGCACGAGAGCTCTGCCCCCCCCGTGGCTGCTGTCAGCTGGCACTCACTGACCAGAGGGATGGTGGTTATCACACAGTCATTGTTGTTGCTCTTCTCTGGGGGTGCAGAATCAGGATGCTTTGGGGTGCCCAGGATCTCTTTGATAGGTTCGTTTGTCATCTTGGCTGCCCTGACTTGGTCCGTTCTTAGGCTAACGCAGGCTCTGCTGGGCACCTGCTGCACTGGGGAGAGAAGAGCACCAGTTCAACCAATCATTACCAAAGATTTATAAGACAAATGGGGACACAGAATATCCCCTGGGGATCACAAACAACCAGACATTCAGACCCCACAAGGACTTATGCACAAGATCAACAGTGACATGACAGATTGTGAAGGATATGAATCACTTCTTACAATAGTCAACAATATCTATGTAAGTGCTAGAAAGAACAGAGACACCAACATTAAAGTGCTGTGGGCCAAATCCTACATTAAGTTACATCCTGAAGTCAGTATTTCTGGCTGTAATTTACATTTCAATAGCATTACATTTTCCCACAAAGAGGTGAAGTTCACATACTGTTTTGGTTTTTGCTCACGCACTTTTTCCACACTGTTTCTTTATACACCTACACACATTACACAGATTTGCTCCACTGCACATCACAATAACATGGTCAAGTCCTAGCCCAGCAAAATCTAGGATGAACATTGAGCCCATTCTCAGTGCAAGTGCAACTTAGGGAAAAAATTCAAATGGTCATGAGAAGGTGTAGATGTGGGGGAGTGGAGGTGCAGTTTCCCACACTCAGCTCAGCTCAAGGCTGGTGAACCTCCTGTTATAGCACCATCACTGCCAGACTGACAACTTGCCATTCACATTGGCTTCATCAAAAGCAATGGGTCTCTTGTTAATCCATGAAATTACATCCCTGCTACTGTGTGAAAGGGAGATTTACCATCATATTCACTCAGATACAGCAGGTTGTTTTCCTCCTGTCTCCATACTTTAAACACACTCAGTCTTGATAATAATGTAAGTCTTGATAGCAAGCACAGCACAGTTTGATTGCATCTGCACAGGAGGCAAATACCTTTTGGCTCTGGGGAGCCTGGGGAATAATCAGAGTCCACCTGATCAGAGCAAGAGGAGCCCACAGCTCTCCACCATTCCAGGCTGCCATGACAGACCTCTGGGGCTCTGGTGATGTGGGGTCACTCTGGGCCTGCAGTGAGCTCTGCCAAGGCCAAGGCTGCCACAGATGTGCTGTCCTGGACACAGGACACTGTCCCACTCAGTGCACCCCAACACATGTTCCAGGGACTGGGACACTGGGGAACCACTGGTTTTCCTGGTGTAAGTAGCTCCCAGGACTCCTCCACCATGCTCTGGTGTGGGCTGTGCCGCTTCTGCTTTCATGAGCAGCATGATATGCAGCTCAGAGAACAAGGAAGAGCGTTGGCAATGCAGTAATGCTTTTATCACTTTTATCACCTTCACATCTGTGACTAGGAAGTTAATTGCCAGATACTGGTATTCTCCTTTTCCTTTCCCACCACTCCACCCTTGTTGCTAAGATATACTCATTCATTGTGGAGAGCCCTTGGTTTTGTATCTCAGGACCTCCTATAACTGACCGTGGGTTTTACAAGAAAGAGGATTTCACTCTTTTTAAAAAGAACACAGGTACAAACAGGCTAAATGCTGGATGTAGTCAGAGGGTTTGTACACAAAGTCCCCTTGAACCCTTATGAGAGAAGGAAAGCTCAGATCTGGTTTGCCAAAGCTTTTGTTCTACTGCTCTAGGGAAGAATGCTCAGCTCCCTGTCGTATCTGCTGAGCAGAACTGCCTCTGGGCTCAGCCCTGCCAGAGCAGCCTGCCTCTGCTGAGCACACACAACACACAGGGACAGCCCAAAGGCAACAGCCACACACTGAAACACCCTGATCATCAGAAAAACCTTTCCTATTGTGAGGTAACTGAGCACTGGCACCTAGTGAGGTTTTGGAGCCTGTACCCTCAGAGATATTCAAAAGCCATCCTGGGCAGCATTGCCTAGGGGACCCTCTGAGCAAAAGGGGGGTTGGACCATATGACCTCCAGAGGTCCCCTCCAACCATGACCATTCAGTGATTCTGCGAGAGAGTTTCTGTGAGAGTACTCAGGGTCTCCAAGGGCAGGAAAAGGATTTGTTCATGCTTATCAGACAAAGCAAATGTATCTGTGCTGACACCTTAGATATCCTAAATTCTCCTAGGTTCAGTAGCTTTATTCTTTGAATCATAATGCATGATTAAATGCCTTTTAAATCAGAAAGAGCGAGCCCAGGAAAGCCATGGGTTTGCTCTTGAGTGTCACTGATCTGTTCCCACGTGGATCTGAGCCCAAGTTCTGCATTTTTGATAATGACTGACATAGCAGTGAGATGTATACTAGTGCCATTATGTTGCTGCATTACTTATTCATAAAACATTACAGAACTTCAGCACAACATGAGAATGTAGTCTCCAAATGTCACCTTTTTTTTATCTTACCATTCAATTAGTATAACATTTTATTATTAAATTTGAAGGAGAAAAAAATTAACTATTTTGCATATAAAAGATCTATTGGCTCAAATACACTGTAATAACTATTCAAAAGTCCAAGTACTCTAACAGTCACTGAAATAGGGAAACTTCCCAATAATTTGAAAAAGCCCATAATAAGCATTATGATTCTGAAAAATTTTAACCTTTAATCAAAATGTATTTACTCCTGTCTCTAAAGTCCTTCTCCCTCTGCTTCAGATACATCTTCAATGAGCATGAAAATCTCCTAGACATCTTGTACAGAGATTTATGAAGAAAGGAGATATACAGTCAAATCTAACAGGAATAAAAAAAAATATTTTAATCTGTAATAATTAAGTCAATAGCAAAATACCTGTTGATTTCTGAGGAGCACAGTTTTTGTTTGGAATAGGATGTAAAAAGGCAGGCATTCATATAAAACAAATAAACAACTCTCTATTGAAATCCTATTAAATTAAATAAACAACAGAACCTATTTGAAGTGTGAGCAAAGGTATTCAGCCCTAGAAAAAAGGGCACTGGATCCTCATCGCCAGAAAAGTCACTTCTGACTTACGCCAACAGGTGATTTGGTTCAAGTTTCAGGGTAAGAAATTTAGGCAAATATACCCAGCAACACCAGCATCCTCTCACTAATCATACCACAAGTACTATCTTAAAGAGCTACTTGGGAGTTGAAAGAAGAATGTGCTTCTGTGGCAATCTGTGGCTAACCCTGCATAAAGGGGAGAGAAAAGCTTTAGCCACCAATAATGTAAGTTTAGATTTATCAAAAAGACATGAAATCCATCAGCATGCACACCTACCAGATCCAGGAGAAATCCATGGTAGCAGATCCTTGGCTCAGAAAGCAGAGGAAGAGTGCTGAAGGTGTCTTGTGTGACAATTCACAGCAGAAAGAGCTGCTCGAGGCTTTGAGGTGTCAGATGCTGCTGAATGATGGAGGTGACAATATTCTAGCATGGAAGCTTCCTACAAGAAAAGTTGTTGGATATTTATCAGCTTCTTAAGGATAAAAATCATGAGTGGAACAGCTCCTGCTGTGTGCTGCCTCCTGCTCCTAACCTAACCAAAGCAGATGTTCTCCCTCTGGCTCCACTAGTGGCTTCTGCCTCTTTTCTTGGAAGCAGCCACCCATTTCTGGCCCTATGTAACATTTTCCTTGGATGATGTGACATCCCAGTAGTGAGTGTCACAACCCAGTCAAGTCCCCGAGAAAGAGACAGACAGGAAAAGGCAATGCACAAGAATCTCTGGAGATAAAAATCTTATTTAACTTAATTTCTATTGCTTACTTCACCTCTGTGAATAATGATTCAGAATACATGTCCAATTTCTTTGAGCAAATCACTCCATCTCCCTGTTCCTCAGATTTCCTAGCTGTGATCTGACTGTGACAACACACCTACCCCTAAAAAAACCTTTTAAGTCTCTTCCACTATGAGAAAATCTAAGTAATACAATCCCCAAAACTCTTCTCAGAATAGAAAAAGGCAGACTAACAGTCCAAGAACTGTCTGCAATAAAGTCCATGATATTTACTGTTGTTCATTTCTGTGACTGGAGTTTTACAAAGGAGATTTGTAACTCCAAGAGGGGCAAGGCGGACTCTTGCAGCAGGGCAGTGGCGGCTCTGCAGAGAGCAGAGCGATGGAAATTGTTATCAACTGCACAAACAGCTGTGAAATCACCAGGCAGCTGGGTAAAACTCACAAAGCAGCGGAGATTTATGTTGCTCATCTTATTTGACATTCTCTTTCTAGAAGTGCATGATCATGGAAGATCATTTTAACACGGAAGCAGGAGTCCTAAGTGGGGATGAGAGTAAATTCATGAGAGTAAGTTTGTACAATGATGAACTTTAAGGGGTTTTCTGGTTTTAAGTTATTTAGACCCTACTAACATTTCACAAACACAAATATGTACAGGCACAAACTGCTGCAGTTCTCCAGAAGATCCTTGGAGTACGCTTGTGACATAGCCAAAGTATATTTAGCTGATTATTGAAGTTAGCTAATAATAAGGAAGTCTACTTGTTTATCTCCTTGACTATATTCTTTTTCACAAGACCTAGCACTTAGTTTAACTTTTGAAAAGTTTGGAGGGAAATGCAGGAAAAAAATCCTGACTTCAGATAAATAATCTAGATTTCATTAAAACAAATGCAGACCTCTGAAATGTGCTTGCAGTCAACTTCCACTTGGATTACAGCAAGGTTACATTTGTTTGAAAAGCTCTTCCCAGCGCAATTGTGCCCCCTAAGCCACTCTGCCAGCATCTTGCTTGGAAATGATCAGTTGCTCTGTCAGTTATTTATTTGTATTTATCCCTGACTATACACAGTTTAGGTATTTTTATTTTAAATTAATGTCTTTATCAAAAATCCTAACAGATTTACTTCTTAGAGATGAAATTTCTTCCCTTCTCCTTCCCTCCCTCACCACACAGCTGAGAAGCAGAAACACATGCAATCTCTACATGAGGCTTGCAGGGTTTTAACTCAGAATCATTTCATTGTGGCACTCTCTCAGGGAGCTTCCCACATACAGAATATCTCTGTGCAAGGGCAAAGAGCCACCAAACCCCTTTCTCCTTTCTCACATTTTACTCATAACCAGTGGGACACATTTGAGTTTTCCACCTTCAGGCTCTGGACCAGATTCTCTCTATCTTGCACAACACTTCAGGCACCCTTTTTTGCTTATGTAAATCCCAATAAATCATAATGCTCACACTTTACACTGTGGCTATGCATTAAAATGACTATGGAAAATAGCCTAAGGAGTCCTTCTCTTCCGAGAGGAAAGCCTGAGTTCATTCAGAATTCAACAGATTATAGTAATCTTCAACACAATCCCGCAGCTCTGCCCCAGGTGAACACTCCTGGAAATACACAACCAGAATTTGTACTTACAAGACTCCAGGACCATGCCCTGAGCTACAGAGGTAGGAGAAGAACACATTACCCCCATACCAGTTGCCTCAGGATGCAATAAGTTTCTCTCACCAAGTTTTTTTGGTAAAATCATGAACAGATTTAAACTCTCGTACCTTTTTCGTTTTCCCGACACAGCCGGGGGTAGGATGGGAGCCAACCCAACCCCTCCTCAACCCAACTCTGTTACGTGCCAACAGCAAAACTTTCAAACGCGCATGCTACACGCCCCACACACACCTGGGGTAAAACCCTCCGTGTCGCGCCTGTCCCCGAGCACCTCTGCAAGAGAGCCGAGAGGCGAGCAGGGAGAAAGCCTTGCGCACCTACAGCCTCCGGTACCGGAGCGGCAGCGCTCCGCGGGACACCCCGACCTGCTCCCGGCGAGCGGCTCCGACCGCCGAGCCCCCGCGATGGCTGGAG